>CAXITT010000247.1:657784-683481 GCA_964033795.1 Lymnaea stagnalis
TTTTTTTTTTTTTTTTTTTTTTTTTTTTTTTTTTTTTTTTTTTTTTTTTTTTTTTTTTTTTTTTTTTTTTTTTTTTTTTTTTTTTTTTTTTTTTTTTTTTTTTTTTTTTTTTTTTTTTTTTTGCCAACGGCCAACTGCATGCATTAATTTCAATATAATAAAATTGCAAAGGAAATAATAATTGACTTCCCGTCATTTGTGTCAACTGCTGTTGAGAGAATCATGCATTTGCTGCGTACCGTTTCAGGGAGTCGGCCAACAGGGGTTAATTACCCCACTTGCGGTAACATGAAAATAATGCTGGCACTGAGGGCTCAAAAGACACACAAAACATACATGAAATTCTACAAGCGCATTCCTAGTTAAGACATACATTGTTGGCTCTGGCAACACCGCATCTGGCCAGTGGAACAGATGAAAAAACAAACAAACAAAAACAAGGACGTGTTGTGGTTATCCTAGTGGCTCGGGCAATTATCAAAACCGCACGGCTCCTCTTGTACACGTCATGTTTGGCTCAGTCGACTATTGTTTGATCCAACTCTCAAGGGTGTCAGGAGCTACAAAATGTCTTTCAAAATTGGACATGCTGATGCAGTCGTAATGTCGCTGTCTTTCGTAACAATCTGTTGTTGTTTTTTTGTTTCTCGACAAGGATTTTTCCGCTCTAGTTAACATTGAAATTAACTTGGCCCCCCTTTTTTTTTATTACTAATATAGTGAGCGTATTAAAAATTAAATCATTTCATAATTTTGTAATGTAGTATTAGTGAAACTGTGATTTGTTGAGGACTTGAATGAATACAGGCACTTGAATGAATACAGGCACTTGAATGAATACAGGCACTTGAATGAATACAGGCAAATCTATTCTAAATAATCTTCTCACACAAAATTCCCCGTCTACTAATTACGTTCAATGCTCTCAAGGGTCGAGATTCAATCTCTTTAGAACCCCGGACACGATTTCCACGGCGCGCCTCAACTGCTGGGCGCTGCCAAAGTGTTGTGTTGTCTAAGAAGTCACTCGGCTTTCGATCTCTCCAATGTGGGGAAAACCTGGCAATGAATGGTTAGTGAACTAGTAGCAGTGATACTCCTAGTAGCAATGAAACTCCTATCAAAGTAAGCACTCACTTCATCCTCTCATCTTACACCATTTTCCCAAACAAAGAGCCCTAAATGATATATATTCTCAAGGTTTGAGAATCACTGTGTCTAACAGAAACATCGTTCGCATCGCTCGTGAGCTGTGATTCTGGGTGGTATCTGGAATATTTCCTGGAGCATGCCTTCAATAAGAGCCGTTGACACGTGCAAAATCGTGTGTTGGTGTGTACTGTGCAATGTGTTGGGGTGTACCGTACAGTGTGTTCACGTGAACTGTACATTGATTTGGCGTGTACCGTACAGTGTGTTCACGTGAACTGTACAGTGAGTTGGCGTGTACCGTACAGTGTGTTCTCGTGAACTGTACAGTGAGTTGGCGTGTACCGTACAGTGTGTTCACGTGAACTATACAGAGAGTTGGCGTGTACCGTACAGTGTGTTCACGTGAACTGTACATTGAGTTGGCGTGTACCGTACAGCGTGTTCACGTGAATTGTACAGTGAGTTGGCGTGTACCGTACAGCGTGTTCACGTGAACTGTACATTGAGTTGGCGTGTACCGTACAGCGTGTTCGCATGAACTGTACAGTGAGTTGGCGTGTACCGTACAGCGTGTTCACGTGAACTGTACAGTGAGTTGGCGTGTACCGTACAGCGTGTTCACGTGAACTGTACGGAGAGTTAGCGTGTACCGTATAGTGTGTTCACGTGAAATGTACAGAGAGTTGCTGATTGTTATAAAATGTGTTATTTTGTAATGTAAATATTATACCGAAAAGACCATTTTCCTAACACCAACAGATCAAACGTGTAATTAAGTTGCGTTATAAAAGTTTCCTTCAGATCTTAAGCCAACGATGTGCAGCCATTATCATCTAATGCAATGTGCCATTATCATCTAATGCAATGTGCCATTATCATCTAAGGCAATGTGCCATTATCATCTAAGGCAATGTGCCATTATCATCTAATGCAATGTGCCATTATCATCTAATGCAATGTGCCAGTATCATCTAAGGCAATGTGCCATTATCATCTAATGCAATGTGCCATTATCATCTAATGCAATGTGCCATTATCATCTAATGCAATGTGCCATTACCATCTAATGCAATGTGCCATTATCATCTAAGGCAATGTGCCATTATCATCTAATGCAATGATTGGGACGGTGTTGCGACAATGAATCACGTACACACCAATGAACATTTAAAAAATATGATATCAGGTAATTCGATTGAACTATGAAAACAATGTTCAAATTTGTCTAATCTCATAAAAAATGTCCTGTTTCGACGCCACTGTATCAAAATAAAGCATCATTTTTCTGACATCATGGGGATTTTATTAATGGACTTTTCGCATCCATTTAATAATGTTACTTAATAATAGTAATAATAACTTGCCAAACAATGGCGGTGGAGATACGTGAACTTCCTATGTACTAACATTAGTTAACAAAACCTGCACTCGAGCAACGCACTAAGGTGTGCTTCAATGACGTCGGTGCGTGAAATAGATTCTAAGACATTATCTTTCTAAACGCAAACCTTCCCATGGGAGTGTTCAAAGATATGAAGACCCCCAAAAAACTGTTATCCGAAACACTTGCAGTCCCAATTAGTTCGGAAAATCGACACTCTACTGCGGAGGTCTTTAACCTGGGGGGTGCCTGCGACCCCTGTGAGTGCGGCAGACAAGTGTCTGAAGGTGCGAATCAGGTTTGTTTACATTTTTATTAGCATTTTGTACCATAGGGTGGCAGGAAATATAGACCATGGATATTGTTTTTATTATATCCAGAGGGCGGTAAGGGAGAATGTTTTGTGATCAAGAGAGAGTTAAGTGCGTCTGCATGTATATGCACATTCTGCCCTACTGTATTTATATGCACATTCTGTTCTACTGTATTTATATGCACATTCTGCCCTACTGTATTTATATGCACATTCTGTTCTACTGTATTTATATGCACATTCTGCCCTACTGTATTTATATGCACATTCTGCCCTACTGTATTTATATGCACATTCTGTTCTACTGTATTTATATTCACATTCTGCCCTACTGTATTTATATGCACATTCTGCCCTACTGTATTTATATGCACATTCTGCCCTACTGTATTTATATGCACATTCTGTTCTACTGTATTTATATTCACATTCTGTTCTACTGTATTTATATTCACATTCTGTTCTACTGCATTAATATTCACATTCTGACCTACTGTAATTATATTCAGGGACCTTGATCTTTGGTTTTGTATTTTATTAAAAAATAATAAAAAAATAGTTCTTTTGAATTCTTATTTCGTATATGTTCGTTTGCTCCTACATTTGTTGTTCTTGTTAGACGTTAATAAGTGTTGGTATGTTTGTAATAAACAAACATCCATTTGTATTTACATTTCTTAAAGCGCAAGGGGCTCTCGTCTTGTAGGAACGCATGGGAACGGCGTTCCTGAACGTATACCACAAAAAATAATACATTTTAAAAAATACACTTTTATTTAGAACATAACTCCTGGTAACGCGTATACATTTTAAGTGTCATCAACAAGAAGGTATACTTTTTTTTTTTTTTTTAATCTCTTGTTTTTAAAAAATTTCACTCTTGTTTTGAACAAATTTCCATACAAAATATTAAATAAGACATGGGGCCATTTGGATAGCCCAAAGTTTCAGAATTGGGGTGGGGGGGGGAGTCCATAAAGTACGTCACGCTCTGGAGGGGAGGAGATGGTGTCTTAGTAAGTGTGACAGTTTGTGACAAGGTAAAGGGTGGGGGCTAAAGATCTTGTATGACGTCATAAATTTAAAAACAATTGTCACACATCATGAACCAGAAATTGACAGCGTTGTTGAACGTTTCCTTGTGATGGCTGTATTCTGACAGAAGATGACGTCATTTTTAGACATGTTGGAGGTTGTAAAATTATGTCTTCTGTGTCACAGGACCCAAGTCGTTATTACAATAGAGGTGAATTGCGACAGGAAGTAAGTTATCATTACAATAGAGGTAAGTTCGACAGGACGTAATTTGTCCTAATAATAGAGGTAAGTTCGACATGCTAAGGTACACATCCATGCCAAGGAACACATCCAAACTAAGGTGAACATCCATTCTAACGTACACATCCATTCTAAAGTACAAATCCATAATAAGTTACACATCTATGCTAAGGTACACATCCATACTAAGGTACACATCCATTCTAAGGTACACATTCATTATAAGGTGCACATTCATACTAAGTTACACATCCATACTAAAGTACACATCCATTCTAAGGTACACATCCATACCAAGGTACACATCCATACCAAGGTACACATCCATACCAAGGTACACATCCATGCCAAGGGCACATCCTGTCATTCGTTTTAAACAGCTCGACAGACTTCCACTTAGTTTTCAGGAATTTTCTATTTAAAAATTATTTTTTTACTCCTTTTTGACTCTGATATATCATTTTCATTTCAGCATTACCTTTTAGCTTTTAACGAAACTTGTTTGCTTTTCTGAAATATTTTCTTGTAGAAAGAATTGTTTTAATGCGTACAATGGAACTACGTCTCGGAAGGATTTGTAAAAAAAAAAAAAAAACATTGAAAGAAGTATTGGATTAGTAAAACTGGAGCTGGTGGCCATAACTCCATTGTCCCATAAGAACCAGGTCAATGGCTATATATCACTGTGATATAGATGTAGTTATGTCAGTGTGATATAGTTGTAGCTATGTCACTTTATATGTGTATAGTTGTGTCGCTGAGATATTCTTAGTTATGCCACAGTGATATGTACATAGTTATGTCATTTTGACGTGCACATTATTATGTCCCTATGATACACATATAGTCATGTCATTCTGATATACACACATTGTTATGCCACTCTCATATACACACATAGTTATGTCCCTATGATACACACATAGTTATGTCACTCTGATACACACATAGTTATGTCACTCTGATACACATAGTTATGTCACTCTGATACACACATAGTTATTCACTCTGACACACATAGTTATGTCACTCTGATACACACATAGTTATGTCACTGTTGTATGTATATTATTATAGTTTGGATTGTTGGAGCATTTTAACATACTTAGACATGATTTGTGTCAATGATCTCTTCATAACATACTTAGACATGATTTGTGTCAATGATCTCTTCATAACATACTTAGACAGGATTTGTATCAATGATCTCTTCATAACATACTTAGACATGATTTGTCTCAATGATCTCTTCATAACATACTTAGACATGATTTGTGTCAATGATCTCTTCATAACATACTTAGACATGATTTGTGTCAATGATCTCTTCATAACATACTTAGACATGATTTGTGTCAATGATCTCTTCATAACATACTTAGACATGATTTGTGTCAATGATCTCTTCATAACATACTTAGACATGATTTGTGTCAATGATCTCTTCATAACATACTTAGACATGATTTGTGTCAATGATCTCTTCATAACATACTTAGACATGATTTGTGTCAATGATCTCTTCATAACATACTTAGACATGATTTGTGTCAATGATCTCTTCATAACATACTTAGACATGATTTGTGTCAATGATCTCTTCATAACATACAGACAAAAAAAAAATGTTTGAACTCCGTGTCCAGTCCTCTGGACTCAATTTTTGGTCCTCTAGACACAATGTCCGGTCCTCTGGACTCATTGTCTGCTCCTCTGGACTCATTGTCCGCTCCTCTGGACTCATCGTCCGCTCCTCTGGACTCATTGTCATATTTTCTGGACTTAATATCCGGTCCTCTGGACTCAATCTCCGGTCCTCTGGACTCAATCTCCGGTCCTCTGGACTCAATCTCCGGTCCTCTGGACTCAATCTCCGGTCCTCTGGACTCAATATTCGTCGTCCCCCCCCCCGCTCTTCCCACTCCCGCACTCGATACTCATCTTGTACCGATGTGTACAAGCGGCCCCTCAATTGCGCCAAGCCTCTGCGACGTTAGACGGCACGCCCCTGAGCAGCGTAAGCACTAATTAGGAGGCTGGACAAGGGCCAGAAATTTGTGGCGCCGGAAGCCATGTTGTTACAATCGATGGCCCGATAATTGCAGTATCGATCACTGAGGAATACAAAGATTACATCATTGATTTCAAAGGTTTGAGTAGTCGCCCTCTCTTTTTTTTTTTTGGTGGTACAAACTGCGGTGAATGCTATCAGGCGACGGTTGCCTGGCGGTACAATGGAACAACGAGCCGGTATAATTCCCTGTACACATGACGTGCTGGCAGAGTGGCGCCATTGTTAATCCAACTGGTTGCTGTTTTGTTTTTTTGTTTGGTTTTTTTAAATTATTATTTTTTTTTTATTATTTTTTTTTTTGGTCAAGCTTTTTTTTATTGGGTGAGTGTGATTTTTTGTTGTTGATTTTTTACTAAGGCGTAATTAAGTAACAGCCAAAACGTGTTTCCCTTCTGTCAGACATGTTATCGTCTGCTTGTCATGGCACTTGTAGGCAGGCTATCGTCTGCTTGTCATGGTGCTTGTGGGCATGTTATCGTCTGCAAGTTGAGGCACTTGTAAACATGTTCGCGTCTGCAGGTTGAGGCAGTTGCAGGCATGTGTTATCGTCTACTGGTCAGGGCACTCTTCTGGGTTACATTCCACCCCCACCCCCCGCCTTGGTGAGGGTGTCATCAGGTTCGGCCAGCAACCCCCTAGTGACGCCACGTCTTAAAATACCTTGGGACCATATGGATAATGTACAGAAAATGGTGTCTGGATGTTTTTCGGATGTTCGTTGATTGAAATTTGATATATGATGATTAATCTATTTTTTTTTTGGGGGGAGGGGGGGGGGTAATTGAAAATTAAAGAAAAGCTAGGGAAAAGTTGGGAAAGGTAAGGAAAAGTAAAGGAAAAGTATGGGAAAGTTTAGAAAAAAGTAGGAAAAAATTTGGATTTTTTTTTTTTTGGGGGGGGGGGGGGGTTGCAGATGCATTTGATTGTTTTAATGAATGAGCAGATTCGAAGCTGAAGTCAAAGGTTAGGACGTCGTGCTTAGAGTTTCAGCTTCGGAAGAGAATGTCATGTCATCAGTATGCCCCTGGGCAAATGGGTCAAGAAGTGCAGCGTCTCGCAAAGAAATATAATCGATGTTCTTACAAGTTTTGATTTAAGTTTGTTCGACACGTCAGACATTGGTGAAATGGTATCGCCCACAATTGGCAAAACAGTAAGAATAGAGCTAAGTTAGTACATAGTATGTGGAAGTAAGATGCTGTTAGTGTCGGGTGACCAAACGTCCCGTAAAAACGGGATTGTCCCGTTTTTTCGCGATCGTAGCCGGTGTCCCGAAAAAGTATGTCGGGACGCCTAAATGTCCCGTTTCTTAAACAAAACACATTTTCAAATCACTCAAACTTCTTAATTTATAACATGGCTTCAAGTCATATTTTGGCTAGCCATGTAGCCAGTAATCTCGCGATAGCTGCCATTTAATGTGTGGTGTTGTATAATGTTGTAAAATATGTATACGTTTATAAGTATTCACTGCAAAATTATTGTTTTCGTGTATGATATGCCTCAGAGTTTAAATCAATTATAAAAGTCAAGGTTCATTTAAAAAGATTTCTAGGTCTCAAAATGAGCATATTTCAATAAACTGTTACTTGATGAGGCCCTCTGGTCTCAAAATGAGCATATTTCAATAAACAGTTACTTGATGAGGCCCTCTGGTCTCAAAATGAGCATATTTCAATAAACAGTTACTTGATGAGGCCCTCTGGTCTCAAAATGAGCATATTTCAATAAACAGTTATTTGATGAGGCCCTCTGGTCTAAAAATGAGCATATTTCAGTAAACAGTTACTTGATGAGGCCCTCTGGTCTCAAGATGAGCATATTTCAATAAACAGTTACTTGATGAGGCCCTCTGGTCTCAAGATGAGCATATTTCAATAAACAGTTACTTGATGAGGCCCTCTGGTCTCAAAATGAGCATATTTCAATAAACAGTTACTTGATGAGGCCCTCTGGTCTCAAGATGAGCATATTTCAATAAACAGTTACTTGATGAGGCACTCTGGTCTCAAGATGAGCATATTTCAATAAACAGTTACTTGATGAGGCCCTCTGGTCTCAAAATGAGCATATTTCAATAAACAGTTACTTGATGAGGCCCTCTGGTCTCAAAATGAGCATATTTCAATAAACAGTTACTTGATGAGGCCCTCTAGTCTCAAAATGAGCATATTTCAATAAACAGTTACTTGATGAGGCCCTCTGACCCCTCTTTAGCTGGAAGGTATCATCCACCCCCCCCAACCCTCCTTGGGTGTGTCCTGTATTTTCCAGTTCATGATTTGGTCCCCTATGTTAGTGCTTCATCATAATCCTATACACTTTAAAATAGATTTGTGATTGATGGATCTAGTTAATCAAATTATTACCTGAATTAATCTAAGTAAAATTGAATATATAAATAAAAAATAAATTTAAAAAAATATATATATCTTTTCATGACACTGTCAGTTAAAAATAGCACCATGACATTTATGGTGTTGACATCTTCGCTATGAATCGTACAAACTGTTGTCCTCAAAATATTTTTGTGGTAACATGGGTAGAAAGTTGTGGGGGGGGGGGGGGGGGGGTTTTTTGCTGCAAAAAGGGGGGGGGCCGAAAAATGGGTGGGAACCGCGGAATTAAAACTTTCAAATGTTCACAGGTGTTCCGATTTAACCGACTGAGGGGAAAAATAAATCATCAAACTTTTCAGTGTTACGTTAGATCTTAGATTTCTCCCCTGCTGTCTACCGGAGACTGAAATGTTCGAGGGACCGTTGCCTGCCCGCAGTCCACCACTCCAGTATGAACGTCCTCCGTGTAATGACCCCCCGCCACCCCCCCCCCCCAACCTCATCACATTTTAGCCTTGTTATAAAATAAAAGAATTCCCCCCTCCCCNTTTTTTTTTTTTTCTTTATTTCTTCCTCCCCCCCCCAGAAAACTTTTTTTTTATTTCCCTTGTTATTTCAGTTCAGTCCATTTACGTTCTGTACTGATTGAATAGTTACCGCTGTTTTATTTTTTGCCTTCTGGTCCAGCTAACCGATTCACTCATGTGTGTAACTGAATAATGAGAGTACCCCACTAAAAACTGGTGCGGTGCTTTCGACGCTCAGGAAAAACTAGGTTTTTTTTTTTTCCGACTACGTGCCTCTGTTTGTGCTGATACCTTGCTGATTATGAAACAACATTAAAACGCAAGTATAACATCGTGGATCTAGTTTCAATAAAAAAAAAAAAAAAAAAAAAAAAAAAAAAAAAAAAAAAAAGACCAAAAAAAAAACCATGAAAAAACAAACTGATATGTGGTTTTCTTTTCGTGTAATCGTATTGAGACAATGAGTGCAAAAACAAAACCATAAAAACACAATTATACAAAGTTGATTATCAAACTGATACGTTTTTTTCTATATCAACTAAAAAATTGATTCCAATTGTAACCTTATCCATTGGAACATCACACGATATAGCAGCACACCCTCTAGTATGACAGTGGTCCGTCACATGATATAACAACACGCCCTCTAGTATGACATAGTGGTACATCACATGATATAACAACACGCCCTCTAGTACGACACAGTGGTACGTTACATGGTATAACATTCGCCCTCTAGTATGACATTGTGGTACATCACATGATATAACAACACGCCTTCTAGTATGACATTGTAGTACATCACAGGATATGACAACACGCCCTCTAGTATAACAGTGATGCATCACACGATATAACAACACTAGAGTGGGACAGCACATGATGACATTGTGAAAACTTTACTCACAACACAAAAGTCGTTAAATATCACGTTAATTTCATTTGCAAATTTGAGCTGAAATGCGGCACCATCTCAATCCGCCACGTCCATGCCAAATCCCATTTAATATACGCAAATGCCATGTAACATATTTTATTCAACATATACAACTGTCATTCAACATAAGCAAATGCCATTTAAAATAAACAAATGTCTTTCACCATAAACAAATATCATTCGCCATACACAAATGTCATTCAATAGAACAAATTCCGTTCAGCATAATTAAAAACCAATTAACATAACCAAATGTCATGCAACACAACCAAATGTCATTCAACATAACAAAATGGCATACCACATAGCCAAATGCCAATCAACATATCCAAATGTCCTAAATTGTCTTTTTTTTTTTTTTTTGAAGCTCTGAGCTTCAATCGCAAAGACGCCAACCCCCTGAGGTCTTCCTAGTGTCAGTTGATAGTTGTCAAATAAATTCTTTGTAATTCAAATGGGACTCGCTCATAGAAGACGAAGCGTGCTACAGAAGACAAAGCGTGCTACAGAGGGCAAAGAGTGCTATAGAAGGCAAAGAGTGCTATAGAAGACAAAGAGTGCTACAGAAGGCAAAGAGTGCTACAGAAGGCAAAGAGTGCTATAGAAGACAAAGAGTGCTACAGAAGGCAAAGAGTGCTATAGAAGACAAAGAGTGCTACAGAAGGCAAAGAGTGCTATAGAAGGCAAAGAGTGCTACAGAAGGCAAAAACAATGAGTGCTATAGAAGACAAAGCGTGCTACAGAAGGCAAAGAGTGCTATAGAAGACAAAGAGTGCTATAGAAGACAATGAGTGCTATAGAAGACAAAGCGTGCTACAGAAGGCAAAGAGTGCTATAGAAGGCAAAGAGTGCTATAGAAGACAATGAGTGCTATAGAAGGCAAAGAGTGCTATAGAAGGCAAAGAGTGCTACAGAGGGCAAAGAGTGCTATAGAAGGCAAAGAGTGCTACAGAAGGCAAAGAGTGCTATAGAAGGCAAAGAGTGCTACAGAAGGCAAAGAGTGCTATAGAAGACAAAGAGTGCTATAGAAGACAATGAGTGCTACAGAAGGCAAAGCGTGCTATAGAAGACAAAGCGTGCTACAGAAGGCAAAGAGTGCTATAGAAGACAAAGAGTGCTATAGAAGACAATGAGTGCTATAGAAGACAAAGCGTGCTACAGAAGGCAAAGAGTGCTATAGAAGACAAAGAGTGCTATAGAAGACAATGAGTGCTATAGAAGACAAAGCGTGCTACAGAAGGCAAAGAGTGCTATAGAAGGCAAAGAGTGCTATAGAAGACAATGAGTGCTATAGAAGGCAAAGAGTGCTATAGAAGGCAAAGAGTGCTATAGAAGACAAAGAGTGCTATAGAAGACAATGAGTGCTATAGAAGACAAAGCGTGCTACAGAAGGCAAAGAGTGCTATAGAAGACAAAGAGTGCTATAGAAGACAATGAGTGCTATAGAAGACAAAGCGTGCTACAGAAGGCAAAGAGTGCTACAGAAGGCAAAGAGTGCTATAGAAGGCAAAGAGTGCTATAGAAGACAATGAGTGCTATAGAAGGCAAAGAGTGCTATAGAAGGCAAAGAGTGCTATAGAAGACAAAGAGTGCTATAGAAGACAATGAGTGCTATAGAAGACAAAGCGTGCTACAGAAGGCAAAGAGTGCTATAGAAGGCAAAGAGTGCTATAGAAGACAAAGAGTGCTATAGAAGACAATGAGTGCTATAGAAGACAAAGCGTGCTACAGAAGGCAAAGAGTGCTATAGAAGACAAAGAGTGCTATAGAAGACAAAGCGTGCTACAGAAGGCAAAGAGTGCTATAGAAGACAAAGCGTGCTACAGAGGGCAAAGAGTGCTATAGAAGGCAAAGAGTGCTATAGAAGACAAAGGGTTCTATAGAAGGCAAAGAGTGCTACAGAAGGCAAAGAGGGCTATAGAAGGCAAAGAGTGCTATAGAAGACAATGAGTGCTATAGAAGACAAAGTGTGCTACAGAAGGCAAAGAGTGCTATAGAAGGCAAAGAGTGCTATAGAAGGCAAAGAGTGCTATAGAAGACAAAGCGTGCTACAGAAGGCAACATGAACTAAAACTTAAGGTGTCCCTGTGACGCAACACACACTAAAACTTAAGGTGTGCCTGTGACGCAACACACACTAAAACTTAAGGTGTCCCTGTGACGCAACACACACTAAAACTTAAGGTGTGCCTGTGACGCAACACACACTAAAACTTAAGGTGTCCCTGTGACGCAACACACACTAAAACTTAAGGTGTCCCTGTGACGCAACACACACTAAAACTTAAGGTGTCCCTGTGACACAACACACACTAAAACTTAAGATGTCCCTGTGAGTCAACACGCACTAAAACTTAAGGTGTTCCTGTGACGCAACACACACTAAAACTTAAGGTGTACCTGTGACGCAACACACACTAAAACTTAAGGTGTCCCTGTGACGCAACACACACTAAAACTTAAGGTGTCCCTGTGACACATTACATTACACAGTGCATGTTTACCTTTAAGACAAACCAACCAACTGGCCGGCATCTTAAACACGAAGATGAAATGTGTTTGTACCAAATAGGTTCTCATGTCAGCCTGGGCGCCAACACACTGAGCAGACACATTACACTCTGAACAAACCCATTACACACTAAGCAAACATATTTGCACGTTAATTAGATACATGACAAACAGTGCAGACATGGTACACACGTGTCGATCTATCGAGAGACCCACCCACTGACTCAACCTTTTGCCAACAAAACAAAACATAACAAAAACCACATCACTTGTCTAATGCCTGTACAATATTATTTGCCTGCAAACTTATTTGCAGAAGACATTTCTTGGTAAATTATTCATCATCTCTGGTCCCTACCCGATCAGAAAGGTCACGGTTTATTGTTCACGGGCCAAAGGTCATGTCTCCATCGATGTTATAAGGCCAAGTTGATGAGCTCATGTATAGGGAACTTGCAGGAGATATGCTGGCACAAGCAAATAAACTCAGGGGCAGGGGGGCGGCAAAGTGCGGCCTACACATCTAAACTAGTCTATCAACTATTCGGCCCGACGACCCACAACTATACTGGCCCCTGACCCTTCACCATCCACCTGACCTCAAACATCCGGAAAGCCGACCTAAAAAGTACTTATTGTGTGATATCGAGATAGTTCATTTTTCACCATTTAAATTGTCTACTCTAGTTTCTGACAGAGCCCATATTCGACTTAGCCGCTTATAGTTGCCTACATTAGTGTAAACAGCCAATAAATCAATGCTGAGACCATCATGATAGTTTTGCAACCCAACCAGTCAGTGCTGAGATGATTATTTAAGTGTTTACAACACAACCAATCAGCGCTGAGACTACCATGTTAGTGTTTACAACCCAACCAATCAGTGCTGAGACCATCATGATAGTTTTGCAACCCAACCAGTCAGTGCTGAGATGATTATTTAAGTGTTTACAACACAACCAATCAGCGCTGAGACTACCATGTTAGTGTTTACAACCCAACCAATCAGCGCTGAGACTAAAATGTTAGTGTTTACAACCCAACCAATCAGCGCTGAGACTACCATGTTAGTGTTTACAACCCAGCCAATCAGCGCTGAGACTAAAATGTTAGTGTTTACAACCCAACCAATCAGCGCTGAGACTAAAATGTTAGTGTTTACAACCCAACCAATCGGCGCTGAGACCCTCAAGAGGAAAACCGGGCATTCCCGTATCCTTCGCAAACGTCTGCACTGTACCTCTCCTCAAATTAGCCTGTAATTTGGCAAAGAAATTATCTCCTCTTCCCTCGGATGTCTTGCCACACCAACGGGGGGGGGGGGAGGTTACTTATCTTCCACTACCTTGTGAAAGTGATTTCCGGAAATGACGTAACATCTCCAATTAGCAGGTTTTACAACCACTTGGTTCATCCAAAGTGATCGGCTCTTTCCCCTCTATTCAAATATTTGTTTAACTGGTTTCAAATGAACATCTCACTGCTTTGAAATGTAAAATAGTCTTTTAAAAACTGGTCGTTTGAACGTGTCAATTGTAAATAATCTACTTTAAAAGTTATGGACGTAGATTTAACATACTTCTAGTGACGTAAGGAAGAGGTGGGAGTTGTGTGGTTTTCCACCACCTGGTAGCACTTTTTTCCCTCTACATATAATAGGGGTTGGTGGCATATGTTGATAAGTGTAACGAGAAGGAGTGGAGATTACAAGACCCATGAAATCATTTTATTTGACCACCAATTACTACTACACATTGTAATGGAGTGCTGAAACCCTGAATTAATTGTCTCGATTCTATACAGTGTATTTAGCCTTTTATTATGACTAGGTTAAAGAGAAATAATAAGTGGGGAGAGAGAGAGAGAGAGAAAGAGAGAGCGAAGTTGAAAAATAAACAAGCAATCACTTTTACGATAATCATCAAGGAGGTGAAAGTTGTTCGATATTTTTTTCCTTTTGATGACGTGGTCGTGACATGAAATAACAAGCTACATGCGTGCCTATGTGACATGGTAATAAGGGGGGGGGGAGAGAGAGAGAGAGAGAGAGAGAGAGAGAGAGAGAGAGAGAGAGAGAGAAAGGAGGTGAAAGTTGTTCGATATTTTTTTCCTTTTGATGACGTGGTCGTGACATGAAATAACAAGCTACATGCGTGCCTATGTGACATGGTAATAAGGGGGGGGGGGAGAGAGAGAGAGAGAGAGAGAGAGAGAGAGAGAGAGAGAGAGAGAGAGAGAGACCGCAATCAGGCGAGGTAAAAAGAAATGAGGGAAACACAATTTTGGGGGGAAAACCTGAAAGAGGACGCAACAAAACAACAAATGTGTCGGCAAGAAGCCTTCTTCATGGAACAATCAACAGTTTAAAAAAAAAAATTAAAAAAAAGGTTAACAGTAATTAACACTTAGCTGCTATGTAGTATGCGAGGGGACATCAAGATAGATGTCGCAGACCATGAGTAGGTGAGAGAGTTGATACTGGGCAAATATAGGACAAAAGGGAGGAAACGTCCACTGCGATTGGTCGTAACGAGGAGGGGGCGGAGTAAAGTTTTAACGGGTGAATGAGAACATGGCATACATGCCATGTGGTGTCAACGGGTCCATAAGTCTGGATCCGATTGTTTTCCTTGACGCGTTTTGAGTTGATAAGCAAGTGCCCTATCTCAAAACACCAAACTCGAAGTCAACCCACGGCGGCACAAGGTATCGCTACGCCACTGCGTCTTCCTCTGATCAATATCTTAAATAATTGATCTTGTCCGGTAATGAGTGACTAAAATTATTGAACTGTCTAAATCAGGGGCCCACAAACTATGGCCAGCCAGGGGTTATTAAAGCGGTCTAACAGGCTGCCGAAACGGGTACCCGGGTAACAGTGGCAAATATGAAACAGGACATTGACCATCAAAGGAGCCAAATGCAGGTCCATGCTTGCCATGATATACTTTTACATGTCACTTTATTTATTTTTTTTTAATTTTAATCTTCGGTTTAAATGATATATTAATATTTCAATTGTTGTTTGCACCACAAGTAAGACATGCCCAGTGTGGTTGCAACACGAATAAGACATGTCCAGTGTGCCTTGAAATTCGTTCAAACTATGATCCGGCCACCAACCGTGTCTTTAAGTACGTTGTAAGGGTCCCCAAGCATCTGAGAGACATTGAACAAACCCCTGACTGAAAAGTATGAGGATCCCAAGTCTAAACATGTTCATTTTATGTACAAATGGGCATGACATCTCACAAAGTATGTTCGTGCTATTTTTTTTGTTAAAATTACACACGTGATGTGTACCTTCAACAACACACGTGCAATTTCTAAGATGGGTTATTTCAACTTTAAAATCTGACATGCAGCAATGGGAACTCTGCGCATCTTTTGAGCACACATATACGGTGTGTACCACTGTACACATCTCTTTGGCACATATGATGAGTCTATAACACAGTAACATACACACAGGGACCGTTGAGGAACCTACCACTGCAAAGCGCGCTAATCACGTGTATGCCACACATCGACTCCATCATCAAAGTGAATTTTTTGTGACCAATTATTTCTGTTGACACATTTCATACAGGGGCAACCGTAGGAAATTAACCCCCCCCCCCCGGCCCCAAACCCCCACGATGTAACACATCTTCAGCGCCTACTCGCAGCAAACATTTCAAAACTATCACTTAATTCTTTAATTGTTCCGTTCGCTGTTCAAATACGTTTCATTTTTTTAAAAAAAATTATACTAAGCTATTAATATCTCATGTTAACATAATGAGCTGTCTAAAAAAAAAAACAATCGTAGCATGAATTGTTTGTCATTTAACTGCCATAACATACCCCCCCCCACCTCCCCCTGTCTTTTCTTTACCCTTAAGCCGACTACTTACCAGCTATTGTTTGATAGCCGCGATGAGCCTCTTGAGTATCCCGAGGTCTGGCACCACGCTCCATTTATCTCCCCGTTAAAACGCTTTTATCTCCCCCCGAACACAAGATGCAGCCCCCCGATAATCTCCCTTGCAGCCCAAGCCATTAGACATGAGCAGAGAGCGCAGACTCTTCGCTCCGAGCCAATATTTTCAACTCTCAGCTTGGCTTATCCTCAAGTACTTTCACGTGTGGGACTTTTTTTTTTTCTTTCTTTCTTTCTTTCCACCTTCGGTATAATCTCTACCCCTCCCCTCCTCCTTTTCACGTTTTTTTCCCCTCCCTGAACAGCTGTTCCCAAACGCGCAATAATTTGGTGGTGAATCTTACGCGTCGTCGTACGTCGTTAGGAGTGAGAGATAATTGCTCTTAAGCGCAGGTATAAAAGAAAGAAATATGTTTGGACTTGAGGATAAAAGCTTGTTTTTATTTTTTTAAATTCTTGTTCTTTCTATAGTTTCTGCTTTATGGAACTACAAATAAATTTTTGATTGTAACACTTAGTTTGTCTTCACAAAGATTTTTAAGCCCGCCAAAAAATGTTTGCGATTATAAATGTTGACTCATTAGGCTATTACACTCTCCGTGTCCTCTTTGTCCTGTACACGATGGATTAGTTTGGTACTTGATTTGTTTTATCTTAAGAAGAGAAATGGACACGAAGTGATCTACCGGAGATACTCGCTTAATGGGGTTGCCACCATTTGAAAGCCTCAGAACAGGGTATAGGTCGCAACAGGGGAGAGGTTACAACAGTGGATAGGTCGCAACAGGGGAGAGGTCACAACAGTGGATAGGTCAGAATATTGGATAGGCCACAACAATGTGTAAGTTGCAACAATGGATAGGTCGGAATAGTGGATAGGTCGCAACAATGGATAAGTTGCAACAATGGATAGGTCGCAACAATGGATAGGTCGCAACAATGGATAGGTCGCAACAATGGATAGGTCGCAACAATGGATAGGTCGCAACAATGGATAGGTCGCAACAGCACTAGTGGATAGGTGGGGTTTTGGGGGGGGGGGGTGGGGGAGGGGATAGGAGTGGTGGGAGGGGGTGGGGAGGGGAGGGTTGGTCAGGGGTTGGTGAGGGGTTGGTCAGGGGTTGGTCAGGGGTTGGTGAGGGGTTGGTGAGGGGTTGGGAGCGGGTTTAGGTGGAGGGGGTTTTGAGGGGGTTTTGGGGAGAGGGGGTTGGGGGAGGGGGGTTATGGGGAGGCGTGGGTGGTAAGGGGGGGTTGGAGGGTGGCGGGTTTGAAGGGGTTCGGGGAGTTTGGGGAGGGGGGTTGGGGAAAGGGTGTAAAAATGTGTGACTTTTTAGCGAGTATATACGGTAAATCTTTTGGTCCTATCGCCATCTTTGTCCCCACACTGATCGAACATTTCACCGCAATGAAATCAAAACAATGAACAACGCGACTAATGTCAACTCAACTGGAAGGCCCTACCCGGACTTTTTCATTTCGTTTCTTTATGGTATTTTTTATTATTATAATTATTAGTAGTTTGTTGTTATTATTATTATTGTAATTATTATTATTATTATTATTATTATTAGTAGTAGTAGTAGTAGTAGTAGTAGTAGTAGAATGAGTAGTATTAGTATTAGTAGTAGTAGTAGTAGTAGTAGTAGTAGTAGTAGTAGTAGTAGTAGTAGTAGTAGTAGTAGTAGTAGCAGTAGTAGTAGTAGCAGTAGTAGTTGTAGTAGTAGCAGTAGTAGCAGTAGTAGCAGTAGTAGCAGTAGTAGTAGTAGTAGTAGCAGTAGCAGTAGTACTAGTAGTAACTGTAATAGTAGCAGTGGCGTAGCTAAGGTTGGTGTCACCCGGGCGGTAAACTCATGGCGTCACCCCTCTCTCTCTCCCCCCGACTTCCACGATGGCTTTCTCCTCATCAAAATAAGCCCGCAGTATAAAAATGACGGGAACAAATTACTGGAAGGTCATGAGGTAAATGTGTTTAAGAATTGTAAAATGTACTTAGAATAGCCCGACCACATTGTATTTGGCATCAATGGACAGCGTTATGTCTCATAATTTAGGTAACTCTAGCTGCCTGTCACTTACGAACGTTACCGAAAACTTCAATCGGCGTTGACTCGTGGTCAAAAACGGTGTTTTTCTGACCTAATTGCAGGGTCACATCATTTCTGACTAACCCACCTTGAACTTTTCAGGAAGCACGCATTAGGATTTTGGTTACATGTGTGGAAAATGTGCATGTGGTCAGTTACCCTTTTGTGAAATTCACTTAGCCCGAGCAGTCTGTGCTCTGCAAAAATGCAATTTTTCAATGTGGTGTCACCCCCCTGAGATTGTGTCACGCGGTGCGGTGCACACCCCCCCCCCACACACACACTCTTAGCTACGCCACTGAGTAGTAGCAGTAGTATTGGAGAGATTATTCCCGCAAAGAATAATACTTTGCTATATTCCATTAAAGATTCTTTAATTCTCACATATTTTCATTTTTATTCAATTCTTTTACAAGAGAAAAATCAATGAAGTCCTATTTTTTTTTTATTGTGAGTATGAATGGGGAGAAGGAAACAACGGCATTGAATCACGAGTGACAAACTTAGCAAAGCAACAAATAAAGTGTTTAGCTGCAAGCCTCCATCATAACAACATTGTTTATTCGCTATCCACACATCTTATCAATAACACAATCGATATCTAGTTAATAATCTAAAACAGCGGTACTTAACCTGTTGGGTCGCGATCCCTTTAGGGGGGTCGAGCGACTTTTACACAGGTATCGTCTGAAGCCATCGGAAACACATATTTATGAAGTAGCAACGAAAATAATTTTATGGTTGGGGGGTCACCACAACTCCAGGAACTGTATTAAAGGGTCGCGGCATTAGGAAGGTTGAGAACCACGCATCTAAAAAAAAAAAATAAAACTAAAAAAAAAAAACATTCTGTGACACTCCACGTCGAAACTATATTTAGGCGAAATTCTAGCTCGGCAGCCAATGCACCCAACCAATCAGTTTCAAATCTGTGAGAAATGATGTCACCCACCCTACTTCAGATATTCTCAAAGCCAGTCCCCAAATCTCTTTGAGTTTGTCTCGAAGAGAGGATGTGGTGTTTGAAATGTTTGTTTTTTTTATTTTTATTAATTGCTGATAAGCAACTGGAGGCTGGTGAAATGGGAGGAAACGCATTTGGGGGCGGGGGGGGGTAGCATGCTCATCTCTGTGTGGGTGGGTGAGGGGGGTAGCATGCTCATCTCTGTGTGGGTGGGCGAGGGGGGTTGCATGCTCATCTCTGTGTGGGTGGGTGAGGGGGTAGCATGCTTATCTCTGTGTGGGGGTGTGAGGGGGTAGCATGCTCATCTCTGTGTGGGGGCGTGAGGGGGTAGCATGCTCATCTCTGTGTGGGGGTGTGAGGGGGGTAGCATGCTCATCTCTGTGTGGGTGGGTGAGGGGGGTAGCATGCTCATCTCTGTCTGACTTCTCTTTTCAAGACGGAATTGCGATTGATCATCTATCGTTCAGTTCGATTTGAAAGGGCCGAAAAGCGTGTATCGCCAGATCAGAGAAGTTGAGCTCCTTATCGGAGAGTGCAATAAGCCAAAGTTAAAGCCCGACCCCCCCCCCCACTTACTTTTTTTTCTCCTTTTCCCCATTTAAAAAAGAAATCTTTTATTTTCGCCAATTTGTTTCGTTTATTTGTGAAGTTAACGTTTCAGCTAGCAACGGAGGCCGCCATCTTACTTTTTAATGTCACTAAGCCTATATATTGGAGATTTTCCACACACTTTTAAAAAAAAAATACTTTTCTATAAACCTCGCTACTGCTCGTGTGTTTCTGGCTGCCAGAAAATCTTCGGACGGCCAATTGACCCACTTCCCATCAACCTATCGAGCTGAAAAATTGCTAAATAGACTCGTTGCCGATGATAACACAATCTATCGAATTTTCAGACCCACCCCAACCCCCCCAAAAATCAGTCTCCTCTGCCTTTCAAGGCAAAGATGAAGGAAATATGATGACTCTGATTTTACAAAATAAAAATCTCGTTAACTGCACTAAATGAGATTCTTTTTTTTTTTAATATCACAATTTTTTTCCTTTTTTTTTTCTTCTTTAAATGGGGCGGGTCAATAAACTATGAATCTAAAATGAAACAATGCATGTGAAGGGTTGATAGGAAAATCTTGGTTTTTAGGGGTCAATCAATTCTTTTTTCTAAAAAACACATTTCTCTTTTGTACTTAAATTCCTTGTGGTCGTGCAAGCACTACGCTAAACAAGGCCACTCAGATTATAAATCAAGGGTAAAAAAAAAAAAAAAAAAAAAAAATATGGAAAAAAAAAAAAAAAAAAAAAAAAAAAAAAAAAAAAAAAAAAAAAAAGCTATAGGGTTTGTCATTTGATGGTGGAAATCTATTAGTAGAACATCCGGGACTACAGCCTGGCTAATCTCATTAAGAGAATAATAAAAACATCCTGGTATTCCGTTTGGCCAATCTCTCAACAGCTGCTGTGCGGTACTTCTACGTTATTGTGAGCCGGCGTAGTAGGTCTTAACCTAGACGTAAACGTGTTGACAACCCTATTTCCGACCGTGGATCTACCATATTTTTTTTTTTAAACCGGCGGAGGTATACATGTTGAAACTGAACACTACTAAATTACTACACGTCGTATTTTCTCAACCATGAACAGCTATCAACTGGATTACCCTCGTCTATGAATAGCTAACAACTGGATTACCCTCGTCTATGAATAGCTACCAACTGGATTACCCTCGTCTATGAATAGCTACCAACTGGATTACCCTCGTCTTTGAATAGCTACCAACTGGATTACCCTCGTCTATGAATAGCTACCAACTGGATTACCCTCGTCTTTGGATAGCTACCAACTGGATTACCCTCGTCTATGAATAGCTACCAACTGGATTACCCTCGTCTATGAATAGCTACCAACTGGATTACCCTCGTCTTTGAATAGCTACCAACTGGATTACCCTCGTCTTTGGATAGCTACCAACTGGATTATCCTAGTCTTTGAATAGCTACCAACTGGATTGCCCTCGTCTTTGAATAGCTACCAACTGGATTACCCTCGTCTTTGGATAGCTACCAACTGGATTACCCTTGTCTTTGGATAGCTACCAACTGGATTACCCTCGTCTTTGAATAGCTACCAACTGGATTGCCCTCGTCTTTGAATAGCTACCAACTGGATTACCCTCGTCTTTGAATAGCTACCAACTGGATTACCCTTGTCTTTGAATAGCTACCAACTGGATTACCCTAGTCTTTGAATAGCTACCAACTGTATTACCCTCGTCTTTGAATAGCTACCAACTGGATTACCCTCGTCTTTGAATGGCTACCAACTGGATTACCCTCGTCTATGAATAGCTACCAACTGGATTACCCTCGTCTATGGAATAGCTACCAACTGGATTACCCTCGTCTATGAATAGCTACCAACTGGATTACCCTCGTCTTTGAATAGCTACCAACTGGATTACCCTCGTCTTTGGTAACTACCAACTGGATTATCCTAGTCTTTGAATAGCTACCAACTGGATTGCCCTCGTCTTTGAATAGCTACCAACTGGATTACCCTCGTCTTTGGTAACTACCAACTGGATTATCCTAGTCTTTGAATAGCTACCAACTGGATTGCCCTCGTCTTTGAATAGCTACCAACTGGATACCCTCGTCTTTCGATAGCTACCAACTGGATTAGCCTAGTCTTTGAATAGCTACCAACTGGATTGCCCTCGTCTTTGAATAGCTACCAACTGGATTACCCTCGTCTTTGAATGGCTACCAACTGGATTACCCTCGTCTATGAATAGCTACCAACTGGATTACCCTCGCCTTTGAATAGCTACCAACTGGATTACCCTCGTCTTTGAATAGCTACCAACTGGATTACCCTCGTCTATGAATAGCTACCAACTGGATTACCCTCGTCTATGGAATAGCTACCAACTGAAATACCCTCGTCTATGAATAGCTACCAACTGAATTACCTTATGACACCACAAGTAAGACTACTCTAAATTGTTAACATGTAAGCTTAGGCCTTTGGTACGCCAAGTCATAAACATCTTGGCCTATTCCCAACTCATGCGCTCATGTTTAGGCCTATTGATTAAATATGTGAAGTACGCTTTTCTTTTTATTTATTTCACAAATGGCCGTGATGACCACGTGACCACGATGACCACGTGACCACCATCAGCCAGCTATTCTTATGGACAATTTTAATTGTTGATGTTGTTTTAAAAAAAAAAATCACACATTTCATTGCTTCAAGTATCGAATTTGAACTTTTGTAGCCGTTGCTTTAGAATCTCATTTTAAACGGCTACACTTTTTTTTTTTTTTCTTCAAAATCGTCAGATGAATCTAACTGATCTTAAAAATCAGTCCTAAATCCTGCGTTGACAAAGATTGTATAGAAAAACGTCAGTCTATGTTTCTGTGACATAGATCTTCAGCTTCAGAGATCAGTTATCGTTTGACGGGAAAACAACATGTGGTCCAGATGTGGTCCACGAAGAATGCGAATAAACTTCTGACGTGCGGGCTTTCCGTAGAAATTATTCATAACAAAGCATATCCTCTTTATCCATACCCACCAGATGTCATTTTATCCATTAAAAAAATACTTTATCTTGACGAAGCAGACATATATTTTATCCACACAAGGCAGGCATATTTTTTATCTACCCAAGACTGACATATTTTATCCACACAAGGCAGACATGTTTTATCCACACAAAGTAGACGTACCTTGATTCACACCAACCCAGTTGTACGCTTTAATCCACTCGGGCAGTCTTTGCATTATCCACAAACAAGCGAGAAAGCGCGTAACCTACCCCACCGGCTTTATCCAGAGCCTGTAGGAGCCAGCAATGTCACAGAGCGGCGCTACCCGGGCCCAACAACAGCGGTCGTCGTGTGAGTACACTCCAAAGTGGGTAGGGGGGTGTGGCAGGGGCGCTTCACCACCGGGGTAGAAGTGGGGGTGGGTGGGGGTGCACCATTCGGCGTTGGAGAAGCTGGGGAGATTAATCACAGAGAGGTTTGGGAAAAAAAAGGGGGGGGGGAATTTTAAGGGTAGTGTGGTTGGAGGAGGAAAGACGAGTCAAGGTAAATGGTTGGTATTTTTTTTTAAATTGGGGGGGGGGTATGTATTAAGTGTCCCATCATTAAAGTTTGTAAGGTTTTAAGGTCGTTAAGGTATGTGATAAGCTAAGGGTAAAATACGTTCGTTTTATAAATTTAAAAAAAGTGGGGGCGGGGGGGGGGGAGGCCGGGTATTGTTAAACAATGTGTAAATTGCTATGAAATCTTGAAAGCCAATGGCGAGGAAGCTAAAGTTTGGATGATGGAGTGAAATGACAAAATTGGAGTCCCAGCTCAATCGCAGATGCCATGAGATGCTAATATAGAATTCATCCTACATTAACTTATCCAATTCATTGGACGGAGGGGGGGGGGGTCTGATCTAACATATTGTACGCTCTGATTTGATCCAAGGAGGGGGTCTGATCTAACATATTGTACACTCTGATATGATCCAAGGAGGGGGGTCTGATCTAACATATTGTACGCTCTGATTTGATCCAAGGAGGGGGGTCTGATCTAACATATTGTACGCTCTGATTTGATCCAAGGAGGGGGGTCTGATCTAACATATTGTACGCTATGATTTGATCAAATATTTCTTAGTCATGATACGGATGTTGTAGAATTTGTTTTCTTAAAAAAAAAAATTAAAAAAAAGACATTTGTTGATGATAGATTTTTTTGTTTTGTGGTCACGCCTGTACAAAATGAATGAAATCGCCAGCTGTTTTCTGGGAACCAGAGGCGTAGCTTGAGTGTTTGGCACCAGGCGACAGGATTCAATTTTACGCGTACACACAACCTCCACCCCAACCCCCCCACACCCACCCACACTCTTAACTCCGAAACCTTATATTGCAATCAATAAAATACCACCAAAGCTCATTTTACCACCCAAACTAGCCTTGCGCCCGGGGACATCTGTGCCCATTCTGCCCCCCACCCCTTTAGATACGCCTCTGCCAGGAACGAAATTCAGAACCGGATTACGGATGATCCGTCAGAGTGAGGAGATGGGGCGCGTACGGGGGGGGGGTGAGCTTAGTGTGTGTGGGTTAGTGCCACGATGATGTAGAAATAGCCTGGGAGTTTTATGTGGGATCTTGCGACATGTCTTATTTATGTGCAAAGGTAAGGGGAGCGGGAGGTGGGGGCGGGTCAGGACCAGTGCTGGAGGATTAACCTAAAGGTTAATGAGGCATGTGTCTAGCCCCCTCCCCCCACACACACACACATCTTTTAAGGGGCACCGGGGCAAAGGATTAAAAAAAATATTGATCTGATCTGGAAAAGAGGTGTAATGAGGTCATGTTTATATAGGCAGCTCTTTTATAGGTACTAAGACAACAAAAAAAGTAAAGGTGTTAGGGGGGGGGGGGGTGATGTTAGTGTTAGGGTAAGGGTAAGTCACGTGATGAAGGCAGAGACGAGAGTAAGTCACGTGATGACAGCAGAGACGAGAGTAAGTCATGTGATGAAGGCAGAGACGAGAGTAAGTCATGTGATGAAGGCAGAGACGTGAGTAAGTCACGTGATGAAGGCAGAGACGTGAGTAAGTCACGTGATGAAGGCAGAGACGTGAGTAAGTCACGTGATGAAGGCAGAGACGTGAGTAAGTCACGTGATGACGGCAGAGACGTGAGTAAGTCACGTGATGACAGCAGAGACGTGAGTAAGTCACGTGATGACAGCAGAGACGTGAGTAAGTCACGTGATGACAGCAGAGACGTGAGTAAGTCACGTGATGACGGCAGAGACGTGAGTAAGTCACGTGATGAAGGCAGAGACGTGAGTAAGTCACGTGATGAAGGCAGAGACGTGAGTAAGTCACGTGATGAAGGCAGAGACGTGAGTAAGTCACGTGATGAAGGCAGAGACGTGAGTAAGTCACGTGATGAAGGCAGAGACGTGAGTAAGTCACGTGATGAAGGCAGAGACGTGAGTAAGTCACGTGATGAAGGCAGAGACGTGAGTAAGTCACGTGATGAAGGCAGAGACGTGAGTAAGTCACGTGATGAAGGCAGAGACGTGAGTAAGTCACGTGATGAAGGCAGAGACGTGAGTAAGTCACGTGATGAAGGCAGAGACGTGAGTAAGTCACGTGATGAAGGCAGAGACGTGAGTAAGTCACGTGATGAC
>CAXITT010000247.1:684007-694364 GCA_964033795.1 Lymnaea stagnalis
AAAAATAGGGGGGGGGGGGGGGGCTGGGGCTGAAAATCTTCTCTTTTTTTTAAATTTGTCCGCCCTGGGCGGCACTTTTTTCCTATATGTTGGTGGGTGCCATTTTCAGGCTTCACACAGGGCGCCGTTTCTCCTTGGCACGGACGTGTGACTTGCTGGTTCTTCAAGTGTACAGGGACAGGCGGGCTAATGAATCATTTCAGCACTGAATTCTTTATGATTATAAGAATTTATTTTTATATTTGAAACACTGAAGTATATCCAAAACTTGGAAAAGTTGTATTGTACTTTAGTAAGACTCGTACTGAGAACTGATGGATATGACAATAGTTATAAAAAGATATTAGCGGGAGTGCCTCACCACCACCCCCCCCCCACACTCACACACCCACACACACCTCCAAATTTCGACTTCCTAGTTGCCTCAGCAGGGCTTAATGCGGCACGGGGACAGATTAGAGGCTATACACTTACGCTACAAGGATATGTAACTTGCTGTGTTGAAAACAAGGGTTAAAACCAGTGTTTAGGAGCAGTGTTTAAAACCAGTGTTTAGGAGCAGTGTTTAAGACCAGGCAATCACATTTTTTTTTTTTAAAAATCCATTAGAAGTGTAAACAATCCCATTTTTAAAAAAAACAAATCTTTTTTAACAGAACCAAAACTGGGGCAAGTCATTTCAGTGTAAAGTATATCAATAGCCCCGTTTTTAATCTCCAATAACACTTTAGGACTATGATCAGAGATTGCACATTTGGTCAACGGCTGACTTACCTTACTAGATGCTTAATATTATTTACCATGAATAATTGGGTGGTAGAATAAGAGAAAAAAAATCTTTATTTACAATATTAACTACCTTTTTTAAAAAATTCTTTGCGTCAAACTCCAATTCACCAGACATCAGAGATCGGTTGGAGTCTTGGGGTGCAAATCCCCGACATTTCGTTTGGCGATAGCTTTGCCCACCCCCGATCTACAGTCGCATAATTTATTCTGTAAAGATATGAAAGGCACAATGTTTTCAACCCAGAGCTATTTTATTTAATGCTAACTCATTTCATTTAGGGGTGGCGAACCCAATCATCTAGCAAAAATCGATTTAAAAAAATAATTAATTAAAAGATGAATCGCCCAAACACTAGCATATCATTTTACAAGCTCCTTTAGAACTAGAAACTTGAAAACAGTTATTTTCTCTGAGAAAATATATGGAAATTGAAATGGGTAATCCTTTCGGAAGCGACTGCGTCAAGGTTTTTCATGATTTTATCGCATGTCTTCTCTTTCAACTCTAACGTGGCTTTCTTCGCTGACTTTCTTACTTTTAATTACTCACTAATGAGATGTGCGGTCTCCTTCCTTATGGGGTGGGTGGGATGAGCATGAACATGTGACGTCTGAGTGAGATGAAAGTGTAAGTTAAGCTCGCGTTCGTCCCAGGGTCGCTGAGAGAAAGAGAGAGAGAGAGAGAGAGAGAGAGAGAGAGAGAGAGAGAGAGAGAGAGAGAGAGAGAGAGAGAGAGAGAGAGAGAGAGGGGGAGAGAGAGAGAGAGAGAGAGAGAGATAGATAGAGAGAGGGGACCGTTGGTTCTAGTTGATTGCAGCACTGGCGCCACCCCGTTGATGTTGGCAGCATTTGAAAGCGGTTTCGTTAGAGGCTGTAAAGAGAGGTTTACGCCGCAGGGCTACAGAAACAAATCAAAGAAATTCTACAACTCTTTTACCCATTTGCTTTGATTTTTTTATACGTTTCTTTTAAATGAAGTGGTTTCTAAATATTTACTTTTATTGTAAGTCATGGTAAAAAAAAAAAAAAAAAAGTTTTTTCCGCCCCCATGGGGGGGGGGTGGGGGGGGGGGGTTGTAACTAGCCGCATTGTCTAAGTCATGGAAATCAGCGGCAGAACCGTCAAGTGAGCCCTGCAACCCCTGAGGCTTGAAGAGGCCTCGGCTATCAAAAGTGGCTAAAAGTTGTAATGTTGAAAAAAATCTAAACTATCAGCTTTGAACGTAAGGGGCACAACACCAAAAAAGCTGCAGTGGGCCTCAAAAATTCACGTGACTGCTCACATTATTAAGGGTATTCAATATACAGCTGAACGAACACTGCCTTGCAACATAAAGATATCTTTTCTTCCAATCCTAACTCCCCTCTCCTACCACCCCCTGCCCTCCTTCCCCTTCACTCGAGTCCCTTCCTATAGCAAAAATTTAACTCAACCTATCCATTGCCCCCCCCCCCCCCCCCCCCCCCCCCCCTGCATCTTTCTTTTTAAAAAATGTGAACCCATGTCATTAGGACTACGATAAAACAACGCTAAAATAAGGACAGTCCTGTAAAATAAAAGAACAAGTTATTAACACTCGCACCGCGTAGAGTTCTAGCTCTAAACGTCATAGACGAAAGTCTATTTGTCCTTTGAACTCCTGTTCACTTGATCAACATTGAACATAAATCACATCTAGAGACATCATTTTGCGCAACATCGACGTGACGCCCCAATAGAGTAATTGATTAGGGGGCAGGTTTTTCTCGTGATTCTCATGCGTGAAATTTGGCGCATATCTTGAACGGCTGTTTAAAACAGGGGTGGGCAAACTGTGGCTCGTGAGCCAATTGTGGCTCGCGCTTCCTTTTAAGGGAAAAAAAATCATAAAAATAATCATAAAACAAAAAAAAAAAAAAAAAAAAAAAAAAAAAAAAAAAAAAAAAAAAAAAAAATTTTAAAGAAAAAAGAAAAAAAAAAAAAAAAAAAAAAAAAAAAAACAAAAAATTTTAAAGGAAAAAAAAACATAAAAAAAAAAATAAAACAAAAAAAAAAAAAAAACAAACAAACAAACAAACAAAAACAAAAAAAATTTTTTAACGAACATGTAAATCAAATTTCTGATCGTGACGTCACTACTTAGATTTATTTATTGAATTAATAGTAAATAGTTATAGCCCACCAAACATTGGCGACAGCAATGCGTGAATTTCCCATGTACTGAATTTTCTTGACAAAACATTAACTCAATTAATGCATATTTAACTTAATTTAAGCCCCAATTTTCTATATATATATAATTCGCCAGCAAAGGTCAAACAAGATGCAGGCTAATTATAGATACGCCAGAGTGTGGTTCAATAATGAGTTCACTAGCGCGCAAAATATAATTCCCGATAACTACGCTATATGTTATATATAATGTATATTTTTTTTTAGTAACGCAATTGCGTTTGGTGCGTAATATTTTCTTTTCGGAAATGAAATCGTCTCAATTGAAGTATTGTGTAAAAAAAAAATTCGGTTTAAAAGCGGTTGAGACATGAGAATATTAATATAGTTCATGGGCGTGAAATAAAAAGTGTGCAGTAACGTATCATGGAGGAAGGGGTGTAGCAAATAGTGTTATTCTTTTAGATGTGCGTTATTTGAGTTCATGTTTTGTCAAGTAACTTTACTAGATGGGAAGTTCACGCATTGCTGTCGCCAATGTTTAACGGGCCATACCTAGTATTAAATATTCTGATGTCACAATCAGTTTTGAACCGAATATTTATTTCACCATATTTCAATTGAGACGATTTCATGTTCCCAACAGAAAAGAAAATATTACTCACAAACGCAGTTGCTTTATTTTTAAAAAAAAACAATATCATTTAGCGTAGTTAGCGGGAATTGTATTTTGCGCACTATCCTGAAATGGAAGCAGTCACTTGAGTCACACCACAAGCGTTATATATATATATATATATATATATATATATATATATATATATATATATATATATATATAAGAGGTTCCACACATTGTTTGATGTACATTTTTAAATTTTAAAAATAATATATTTCCTATGGGTCGTGTACCCGCCCCCCCTCCCCCCCTTTTTTTTCCTTTTCACCATTTATGGCTCCCATTCCTCTGTTACCTCTTGAATCTGGCTCCCATGCCCGTGTTACCTCTTGAATCTGGCTCCCAGCTACAAACGTTTGCCCACCTCTGGTTTAAAAAGTTCTCTAAGGCGCTCTGGGATCTACAAGCCATAAGGACACTGATTTACGCCCCCCTCCCCCCCCCCACTTTTTCTACTTTCCTTGATAATTCTTGGAAACACTCTCATGGCCAATGATTCAACGGTTAAACATAAAGATCCTGGATCATTCGCCCCTACCTGATCACTGAGTTCAAGCTCGTAGAGGTCACGTTGTCTTTATGAGCACGACTCCTTCTTTTAATTTGAAGGGCTGTGGAGTGTATGCCTGCCAGGTCAGAGAAGTGGAGCAGACTGTATCTTTATGAGCGACCACACTTGGAGATAAATTTGGCCCACAAGACCAATTTAGCACAGTAACGCCAGTCACAAGCATGTTATGAACAATAGCGGCGGCACGCTATGGAGACCGCGTAGTTATCTTTTCAAATGTTCAGTATGTTTTAGAACTTAACTATTGAAATTTTTTTTGTAATGATTCTATCTGTAGATTATAATATTGCCATGGACTGGGTAGTGGCTGCAGAGGCGTAGCGAGGGTGTTTGGCGCCCGGGGACAAGGTCCGCGCCCGGGGACAAGATCCATTTTAAAGCGCCCCTTTTAATTTTTTTTCAACGCTCAAACCCATTATTTTCATCAATAAATATATAATCAAAGCACATTTTGGCGCCCCTAACTAGCTGGCGCCCGGGGACATCTGTCCCCCCTGCCCCTCCCCCTCGCTACGCCTCTGAGTGCTGAGAAAAGAATAATGATTCCGAGAGTTGCTGGAATTAACGCACTAAAATAATGAACTTTGATCACTGTGTTTTACAATTGCTTGCAATGTTGGCGAAATGGGTTCGGTTTATATCAAAGAATCAGAGAGAGTTCTAAGAGGCATACATATTGACACCCGAGCAGTGAATATTTCAGAAATTTGCCCCCAGGGAGGCACTTGGCTTTCCCGGGGGGGGGGGGGCAGTGTCCCCCACCCCGGAGATATAGCTGAAATAAACCCTGCACCCGAGGCACAATAACAAGATACCTTCTGTGGGGAACACAAGACCCACAACGAACTCTACAACCAACCCTTTCAGTATCTTGCATACATAATGCCGATGGCATAGCACTGTTAGGGGAAAGTCGTGAAGATTATATCAAAAGCTTGTATTGAATTAAAAGGCACATCACTACAAGGTGAGCTGAAGTTAACCACCAAATAACAAAATACGTGACTTTTTTAAGAGAAGAACAGACTGATGAAGCTACAAAAAATTAGAAACCAGACTTTTGAAAACGTAAATCAATTCACATGCCAAGGATCTTAATTAAGGGAAAGAAACGCATTACTAACAGAAATGAAAGAAAGAATATCGGCGGTAAACAGGGCGTACTTCAGGAGTCAGAAAATACTCAGAAGTAAAAACAGTATAAGGAAAAAACAAATGTATAAAGCTGTAATCAGACCAGTTGTAACATGTAACATATGCAAGTGAATCTTGGACCCTTACAAAAACGACAGAAAACCTGTCAAACTTCAAACACAATGGAGAGAAAAGTTCTCCGGAAAATATACGGACCAACAAAGGATGATTATGGATAGAGAATACGGACCAACAAAGGATGATTATGGATAGAGAATACGGAACAACAAAGGATGATTATGGATAGCGAATACGGACCAACAAAGGATGATTATGGATAGAGAATACGGACCAACAAAGGATGATTATGGATAGAGAATACGGACCAACAAAGGATGATTATGGATAGAGAATACGGACCAACAAAGGATGATTATGGATAGAGAATACGGACCAACAAAGGATGATTATGGATAGAGAATACGGACCAACAAAGGATGATTATGGATAGAGAATACGGACCAACAAAGGATGATTATGGATAGAGAATACGGACCAACAAAGGATGATTATGGATAGAGAATACGGACCAACAAAGGATGATTATGGATAGAGAATACGGACCAACAAAGGATGATTATGGATAGAGAATACGGACCAACAAAGGATGATTATGGATAGAGAATACGGACCAACAAAGGATGATTATGGATAGAGAATACGGACCAACAAAGGATGATTATGGATAGAGAATACGGACCAACAAAGGATGATTATGGATAGAGAATACGGACCAACAAAGGATGATTATGGATAGAGAATACGGACCAACAAAGGATGATTATGGATAGAGAATACGGACCAACAAAGGATGATTATGGATAGAGAATACGGACCAACAAAGGATGATTATGGATAGAGAATACGGACCAACAAAGGATGATTATGGATAGAGAATACGGACCAACAAAGGATGATTATGGATAGAGAATACGGACCAACAAAGGATGATTATGGATAGAGAATACGGACCAACAAAGGATGATTATGGATAGAGAATACGGACCAACAAAGGATGATTATGGATAGAGAATACGGACCAACAAAGGATGATTATGGATAGAGAATACGGACCAACAAAGGATGATTATGGATAGAGAATACGGACCAACAAAGGATGATTATGGATAGAGAATACGGACCAACAAAGGATGATTATGGATAGAGAATACGGACCAACAAAGGATGATTATGGATAGAGAATACGGACCAACAAAGGATGATTATGGATAGAGAATACGGACCAACAAAGGATGATTATGGATAGAGAATACGAACCAACAAAGGATGATTATGAATAGAGAATACGGACCAACAAAAGATGATTATGGATAGAGAATACGGACCAACAAAGGATGATTATGGATAGAGAATACGGACCAACAAATGATGATTATGGATTGAGAATACGGACCAACAAAGGATGATTATGGATAGCGAATACGGACCAACAAAGGATGATTATGGATAGAGAATACGGACCAACAAAGGATGATTATGGATAGAGAGTACGGACCAACAAAGGATGATTATGGATAGCGAATACGGACCAACAAAGGATGATTATGGATAGAGAATACGAACCAACAAAGGATGATTATGGATAGAGAATACGGACCAACAAAGGATGATTATGGATAGAGAATACGGACCAGCAAAGGATGATTATGGATAGAGAATACGGACCAACAAAGGATGATTATGGATAGAGAATACGAACCAACAAAGGATGATTATGAATAGAGAATACGGACCAACAAAAGATGATTATGGATAGAGAATACGGACCAACAAAGGATGATTATGGATAGAGAATACGGACCAACAAAGGATGATTATGGATAGAGAATACGGACCAACAAAGGATGATTATGGATAGAGAATACGGACCAACAAAGGATGATTATGGATAGAGAATACGGACCAACAAAGGATGATTATGGATAGAGAATACGGACCAACAAAGGATGATTATGGATAGAGAATACGGACCAACAAAGGATGATTATGGATAGAGAATACGGACCAACAAAGGATGATTATGGATAGAGAATACGGACCAACAAAGGATGATTATGGATAGAGAATACGGACCAACAAAGGATGATTATGGATAGAGAATACGGACCAACAAAGGATGATTATGGATAGAGAATACGGACCAACAAAGGATGATTATGGATAGAGAATACGGACCAACAAAGGATGATTATGGATAGAGAATACGGACCAACAAAGGATGATTATGGATAGAGAATACGGACCAACAAAGGATGATTATGGATAGAGAATACGGACCAACAAAGGATGATTATGGATAGAGAATACGGACCAACAAAGGATGATTATGGATAGAGAATACGGACCAACAAAGGATGATTATGGATAGAGAATACGGACCAACAAAGGATGATTATGGATAGAGAATACGGACCAACAAAGGATGATTATGGATAGAGAATACGGACCAACAAAGGATGATTATGGATAGAGAATACGGACCAACAAAGGATGATTATGGATAGAGAATACGGACCAACAAAGGATGATTATGGATAGAGAATACGGACCAACAAAGGATGATTATGGATAGAGAATACGGACCAACAAAGGATGATTATGGATAGAGAATACGGACCAACAAAGGATGATTATGGATAGAGAATACGGACCAACAAAGGATTATAATGGATAGAGAATACGGACCAACAAAGGATGATTATGGATAGAGAATACGGACCAACAAAATATGATTATGGATAGCGAATACGGACCAACAAAGGATGATTATGGATAGAGAATACGGACCAACAAAGGATGATTATGGATGGAGAATACGGACCAACAAAGGATGATTATGGATAGAGAATACGGACCAACAAAGGATGATTATGGATAGAGAATACGGACCAACAAAGGTTGATTATGGATAGAGAATACGGACCAACAAAGGATGATTATGGATAGAGAATACGGACCAACCAGCAATTGTCTCCATCAGTATCCCACGCTGGAAGCAGAAATTTTAGGAGTGTAAATATTACTGCTATTGTTATAATTATTATTGTTGTTATTATTATTATTTTTATTATTATTCAGTTTGAAAACTGTACACTTTACTGTGACTTTTACAGAGAATTATTCTCAATTGGTACATTTTACGAAAACATTACTGAAGTCCCTGCAAAGTGTTGCAGGCCACATTAAATGTTTCAGCGGGCTGTTTGTGGCCGGGGGGGGGGTGGGGGTGGCGTAGGTTGCCCGCCCTTGCTCTTGGCCTTAGCTATGCCATTTAAAAAATATTTCGATTTTTCAAACATTATTTTTTAAAATTGTATCACACCTCTGAAATGGCTGCCAATCTAGCAGTGTTTCTTTCAGAAATTTTCCCTCGGGAGGGGGGGGCACTTCAGATTTTTCGGGGGGAGGGGCAGTGCCAGCAGTTCCAGTTCATTTATTTTTGGACATACTTTTGCTCCGGGGGGCACTTGGCTTTCCCCGGGGGGGGGGGGGCACTGATATAGCTGAAAGAAACCCTGCAATCAAGTGATTGGAAAGGAAGCTGTGTAACCCAATATAATGTTATTACTCATAGTATTGTCATTATCCTTTCTTCTTCTTTTTTTTTTTAACTCAGCTCCCCTTCAGTTATGTCCGTGGCCTCCGCCCCTGAGATTAACAAACTGCACTCACTCGTGTTTGGGTTTAGATAGCAGACGATACTTAATCCTCCTATCACACCGCGTGCCCGTCTCTGGCACCTGTTGGCCCTCACCTGTATTTTTACCTGCAGTTGCCAGGCTATGGGGGCCTGCTATGATGGTTGTATGTAATGGTATCCCCCCCCCCCAATCATCAGGACAGACAGGCACTGCTAAATGGTGGCTGCCTCCAACGGGAGTCACTTTTTCGGTAACAGCATGGTCAAAACAGATGACGTCACTGCCTCTCTCCAAATTAAGTTGGCTTCCATTCAGCGCAATATAAAGTCTACTATTGACTTTAACTACTTAGGCATCAACAATGTCTAACAGTTTCAAAGTGAAACTGACTCACTATACTAATTTATATGTATGAAAATGTCTCTCTTTAGCATCAACAATGTCTAACAGTTTCAAAGTGAAACTGACTCACTATACTAATTTATATGTATGAAAATGTCTCTCTTTAGCATCAACAATGTCAAACAGTTTCAAAGTGAAACTGACTCACTATACTAATTTATATGTATGAAAATGTCTCTCTTTAGCATCAACAATGTCTAACAGTTTCAAAGTGAAACTGACTCACTATACTAATTTATATGTATGAAAATTTCTCTCTCTAGCATCAACAATGTCAAACAGTTTCAAAGTGAAACTGGCTCATTATACTTATTTATATTTCTGAAAATCTTCTGCAAATATAATACTTTTGCATCAACAATGTCCAACTGTTTCAAGGTGAAGCTGACTTTTTTTTATGTGTGAAAATGTTCTCCTAACTATTAGCCTCAGGGATATGAGGACTTAGAAGACCCCAAAAATCCCTGTCCAAATGGATGTCGAAAAAAAGATGGAATACAATGGGAAAGAGTTGGATAGAGTTTGAGAAGTTAGCTAGAGACCGGATGGTTTAGAAGGTTACTCTCGGCCACCCTATGCCATCCTCTTCTGTCCTATGCCACCTACCATAAGTCATCCACCCAATGTCACGGTGTGCCACCCCCATATGCTATCCACTTTATGTCACCCTCCCTATGCTCGTTTATTCCACCACTCTATTCCACCACCCTCCTATTTCACCACCCGAAACCACCACCCCCCCATGCTATCCACCTTATTCCACCACCCTATACCACCCACACTACGACACCACCCCTATGCCACCACCCGATGCCACCCAACCTCTTCCACCACCATAGGCCACCCACCCTATACCAACACCCTATTCCACCACCCTCTACCACCACCCTATGCCCCCCCCCCCCCCCC
>CAXITT010000247.1:710611-763365 GCA_964033795.1 Lymnaea stagnalis
GCTTTTTTAACCTAATATCCCTCAATAAAAGCATCAAATCATATTAAAAATATGTATTTGTTTTATTAATTATTTTATTTTTATTTCTAAATAAGTTATTAGGGGCTAATAGGCTGGATTTCCAGAGTAAAGCAGGTTATTTACCATAGCAACGAATATTAACGATAATAGGTAATTTTGGGACACACGTGAATAAAATTTCCGAGGAAATTTCTGACCAAACTGATGGGCCTAAATTAACAGGTCTTGGATATGTTGTAGTTAATGCCATTATTTATATAGTCCTTTAAATTCAAAGAAAGGTTCCTTTCCACACAAAAAATATGAATGAGTAAAAATTGCGTTATTTTACCTTCAATTTTCAAAGTGAAGCCCCAAAATTTTTTGAGGGACTCAAGTGTCTAATCATAACACAACATGTCTACTCTAAGTTGTGGGCGGAAATAGAATTAACATGCTGGGCTATATATAGTTAAAAAGTCGTAAACAACGTGACTCTCGGTAAATTAAAAAGTGGAGGTCGCCATTTTGACAACGAAATCACGATACCCGGTTTTCGGCACTTCCCGGATCTTACCGAACTACCTAATTAGCAGTGAGTGACCTTTCACTAACTTTCAGTACAAGAAGTGAATGACTTTCAGTTACAGTTACAGTGATAGAGTATATCATCTGATAACTGATACTGACTCGAGTGATACCAGCCTATGTCTAATGACACCAGCCAGTGTTATTGATCATGTCTTGTCATTAATGTTGTTCAGTTCGGTTGTGTGTTTCTTACTCTTACTACTTACTGTACAGTAACTAAGTAAGTAAGTATAACTAAAAAAATGGTAGTAGTTAAGTTAGTGATTAGTAGTGAATAAACAATGCCGAATAAAATTAATAATAATAGCATAATAAAAATTCTTATTAATTTTACAATCAAATGCTTGCTCTGAGTATTCGCTGTTGTCAACTCCGATAACAACTGATCGTGACATGGCTTTCCCTTCTTTTCTTTTCTTTTTTTTTTAAGGCGTCCTGAGTTAAAACGAAATTCAAGTTGAGATTGTTGTCTTTTCGTGTGACGGAAGTAATGTTATGTAGGTCAAACAAATGGTTTTACATTGACCTTTGACCTTAACTATTTCCTTTTAGCTTGGCGGTGGGGAAGTCTTATAAAATTTTAAGGAAAAAAAAACCGTCAAATTACCGGAGAAAAAATAGGTGCACACTTGATGAATAAAAGTTTTTATACATAATACTTCATTCTATCGATGCTTGTATTGTAAGTGGTACTCTGAGAAAATGCCGCATGGCTTTTGTTATTTTTAAATCTTTCAGACCTACAAACTGAGTCACTTGACTTTGATTTTGTTTACAAGTTTCAACTTGGAATTGTAAAAAAAAAAAAAAAAAAAAAAATTGTTTGGGACTGTGTGCGCAGTGTGAGTGGGCAGTGGAGATGATTTCAATTTTCAAAAGAAATATAAATCACAGATATTTGACTAATTAAAAATTAATTAATTTAATGAAATGCTCCTCAAGAATTTCTTCTTTTTTAATATTTAAAGATATTGTGTTTTAATTTTATGTGAATATAAATGTTTGTTTTTTTCTTATTCTAAGTAATCATTCAATTCAATATACTTGAACTTAGCTAGGGCTAGGTAAGTGGTTCCCATTCCAAGTTACCAAAGCGTGCACCGCAGTGTTCTGATGAGCCGCGCCTTCCTCACAACGGCTCCGCAAAATATTACACAATTTTCGAAACTTTTTTTCCATTAGCGGATTTCTCTTTTTTTTCTGCATTTTAAAATCACAATTTAGCACACTGGGCTACATCAAAATAATACATATACCATAGTAAATAGAAAAAATATTTACTGTTTTCGAAATAGCACAATTCCTTGTGTTTTAATAGGATTTTAAAATTCTGAATTATCTTGTATACTATACCGCAATGGTGCCATGAATAACAAAAGATGCATAGGTGGATTGTACTTTTATGATCGCGGACAATATGTTTAATTAATACTTTTTTAAAAAAAAAACTTGACTTGAGGAAAAAAGGGGTGGGGGCAAAATACGACATTTGGCTTATAAAAATCCTATAAATAATGACATGAGTATATTATTATAAGTTGTTGTTTTTTAAATCTAACAATAAAAATAACGCTTTTCCATTTTCATTTAAGTTAGGGCGCCTAAATAAAAAGAGAACTACTCTATTACCAATTCACCGTGATAGGACCTGGCTTAAAATAATAACTTATTTAGTGTTGACTGTGTTGGGTATAAGTATATTTAAAAAAAAAAAAAACTCTACAAATGATTATAATGATTAGCGTAAAATATTTGTCTAAATACATGTTTCCTTTATATTAAAATAATTCTTTGATTTTACAAAATCGATGTTTTATAGTGTAGCCTACTTGTAAATTTGGCTTAATGGTAGTCCAGGAGTCAGGGAGAGTCCCAAGAATAAAAATAAGAACGAAAACAACCATGCAAGAACACAACTTTTTTTTTTTTTTTTTTTTTTTTAAAAAAAAAAAAAAAAAAACAATATTTTTTTTTTTTTTTTTTTTTTTTTAACAACCTGTCGAAATTCTAAAAGACTTAGTAATTAATTTTTCAAATGATGTTTATTCATATTTTTCAAATATTAAAACAACCAGAAAATTCCAGTCCAAAGTTTTCATCCATGTTAATATTATTAAAAGAGATTTTTAATAGTTAAAAAATAATCATATGAAGAAGAATTTCTATTTTGTATTTTCTGTTGAACACAGATTTTTATGGAATTAGACTTAACTTGCCAGACACTGTTTACAATTAGTGGTTTTACATATTGTTTTGTTTTGTCTACTTAATTAAGAATTAAGATAATTTGATAGCACGAAAAGAAACTGTCAAGATTTGATTCTTAGAGACTGAGAAGAAAACGAAAGTGAAAGAACCTGTTTTTTTTAAGCATATTAATATTGCAATTTTCTTTCAATCCGTTTTCCGAAACATCTTCGTCTTCACTCACTAACATTTTAATTTTAAATTAAATTAAATTTATACGCGTTTTTTTTATATAAAAGTATAAGCCATGCCGTAGTCGGGCTAATGTGAAGAGATATCACCTTGACATCATTTGCGTGTTTTGTCCCTGGTTCCAATAGGGTCAAAACCCTGGTTCCGATATGGTAAAACTCAGGTTAGGGATAAGTTTATGGGTTCAGGTTAGGTTTAGGGGATAGATTTAGGACATAAGTTCACCATGTTAAAAAAACGCATTACTGCTATCCCTTCACATTTACCAATTTACCCGTAGTCGCCGTAGTCGTAGTAATAAATAATTAATAAATACTATAGACTATAGGCCTAAATATAAATAATAAATATGAGGAATGAATGATGAATACATTGAATAAAAAATAATGCCTACTAATGCTGGTCATTGATAGTAATATTGAATAAATTTAAAAGAGCTGCATAGCCAGAGCACTTATTTAGTAAGACTAAGAATCACTAAGAATAAGAAGAAAAAACTGCAGTTCAGTAATTCAGTAATGAATTATAAATTATACTAACAGACTAACGCATTTTTGTAATTATGATTATGGTTAATAAGAGTTAATAAAACTATTCAAATTAGTTACAACCCACTCCTACCCACCTTTGTTGATGCCTAATTATATTCAATAATGGATATGTCAGTCTCTGGTCTGTGTGTTTCTTATTTTAAAACTATATTATTGGGCGGGTCTTATTTACTTGAATCTAGTTTAGAAACAACAAAGATGTTTTTGGAAACTACCTAAATTGGAAAAAGTAGGCGGCAACCATGTGCGAGATCCTCTTGTTTTTAAAAAAATTTTGACATATATCCCATAAATACTATACTTATACTATTACTATCAGCGTCTATGGCCATGCATGCAAATTAAGGCATAAGAGTATGAGATAAATTTAGTCTTTTAAGTCTAAGTTTGAAACTAATTTAATAAATGGCTAATGTTGGGTAGGATGAGAAGTGTCCTAAACATAAATATAGTACAATATGGTAGCAATGCTTCCCTCCTCACAAAAGCCTAAGCCTAGGTTTGATAAATCGAAATAAATGTAGCCGCAGCCCATTTATAATTTTTTGGTAGTCTCTATTTACAAGTAGTATGGATTGCACCACCTTATTTTGTAATCTAACTCTTCAACAGCTTTTACTTTATTAGACTACATAAAAAATTTAAAATATTACAATTATTTCTTTAATACTTGTACATTGATGCTTTATTTTAAAATATTTAAAAATGTACAATTTATTCAGCTAAATAATGAATTCATGTACAAGAATTTACAATACACGGGCTGAAAAGTGCAGTGGTCAGTTTAATATTTCTACTGACTCAAAGATATTTGGTATATATAGGCCATTCAGACTTAATTTCATTGATAAATGGCGCAAAAATTTATTTACTGTCAATTAACAAAACATAGGGCTGAATGCAAAACTGTGCCTAGCAACCACATTTTGTCTCTCAGATATGTGGGCCCTCTTCCCTTGTGTAGTCTCAGTAGAGGGTTTATTTACATATTGTGCAATGAAATTATTGAAATTTATTAAATGCTTTGATATTTTTGTTAGATTATGTTTTAATCTGATGACAATGGCATGTTGTCAGAAAAAAAGGTGGAAAAAAGGAAGCATAGAATTTATTGCCAGGCCCACAATAACAAGTTGAACCCTCAGAAGCCCAAATTATTCCTAGGGCTCAACATGCCCCCCACCCACTCACTTGGTTATGAACTAAACAAAGCCTAAATATTAAATTGTCTTAATCACTAGACATAAGCCTATGATAATGATAATAATTAGAAATCAATGCCTTTTAGTTAATCATAATATTTTTAATAATTATATATCTTATAAAATATTACTTATAAGTTTCAGAGCTGGTACAATTTCTTTTTTAAAATAGTGTACTTGTTCTAGGCTTTCATGAAGTTTTAATGAAAGGTATGACCTAGTCATGATTGAAATTCATGAAAATATATATAAGTTTAGTTTTATTGACTATTAGTATGGAATTAATTATTATTTATTATAATAGTTGTGTGATTAGTGAAATTAATAAGAGACCTTTGCCTTTACCTCAGCTATTTTATTTGGACATTGAATTGGCATTTTGCTAGAGCGTAGGACTTGGTCGTGGATAATAATAATTCAACTGCTTCAATATAAATGGCTTTAAATGCTGCCAGTGTCACCGGTGTAGTGGTTTGGGTATATCGCAATGACTACAACTTATGGAGTGCTTATGAGCCCCATGTTTCTCAGGAAATTGAAAAAGCACATTCCAGTAGGACTCAACCAAAATTAAACCTGGGCACAATCACACCAGCCTTATCCTGTTATGAGATTGATCTCCTGAATCTTGAACAATTACAAATCAACACAGGTACTGGAGGTACACGAAAGGTGTACATTTAAAAATGTATTTTTCTAATTTCTGAATATTTTAATATTGTTCTATTTTATAACAGGCCAACACAACTCAAAATGTAAGGCGGGCCATAATACTTTATGAAAAACTTGTGCGGGCCAAAAGATAATAGTATGGGGGGGGGGGACAGCTATTTACAAAACAATCTATATAAATAATTCGCTATAAGAAGTAGGGTAAACAACAAGACGACGCAGGCTATATATAGATACGCCAGAGCAAGCAAGACGCAGGCAAACCCTCCCTTCCCTTGCCTGCCCATCGTTGGTCTCGAGACATGCGCACTGCGGTGGAGCTCGCAGCGTCTGCTAAGCCGTGGGTCGGCTATATTTATGTAATTCTTGGGCGTGAAATAAAAAGTGTGCAATGATGTATCATGAAGGGGGGGGGGGGGGGGGGGTAGCAGAATTGACATGCCTAAACGTGCGTAACTTGAGGTCATGTTTTTATCATGTAACTTTAGTAGATGGGAAGTTCACGTATTGCTGTTGCCAATGTTTGGCGGGCTATATCTAGTAAGGAATATTTCGTTAACGCAAAGGGGGTGCAGGTAGGCCGCTTGCTGCCCACGGGCCATATGTAGTGCAGGCCTGTTTTATAAGATGGTAAATGACTTTTGATTGATTTCACTGAAAAATCTTCCTTCATTTATTTAACAACACTTAACTTTTTATTCAAATAGTACTCATGGCAAATTTTTTTATCATACTTTCTTGTGCATAAGTCCATAAAAATATTTGTTAAATATTTTTATAAAATCATTTTGTGCGCTCTTCACAGGAAAATGCAGACAAATAAAGCGACAGGTTCATCCTCCAAATTCAGCACTTGCTAATAACACTATATGGGAGTATGAAGGGGACCATCCAGGACAATGGTTTATGTATGACTCTGAAACTTTAGAACTTATCAACGATGCCTTTTTGAAGTTTAATCAAGGGGCTTCGCCCGTTTTTGACCTGATTAGGTTGCCATACAGAATTGACCTAAATAATTTGATTCAGGTACTTCATTTTTTTAAAATTAATTTTCAAGCCACCAACTGTTTCAAAATCTTTTTCTAATGGTTCAACTGAATTCAGCTTGCATGTATGTTTTGGCAAAATTTCCTAAGACTTAAGAGAGGTGAATTAGGATATTCTGGCCTCTCACCATGATATGCTACTTTCCAAGACTTTGAAATTCTCCAGCTACTGATTTCTGTGTTTGCTCATTGTTGATCGGCTTACAAACCTGTTTACTCTTACAATTTTGGTGTATAATGTACGATTTTGAGATATTCTTTATGATTTTACGCCAAGACCTGTCACAACTACAATTTAAAGAAACCAGGTTGAAAATATAAACATGCCTTTAAGTTTTTCAGATTAAAAAATAATGAAAAAGTAACTTTTGGGTTGTTAGTTAACCTGCTCTCTGCATCCATCAGTGAATGGATCGAGAAATACAATTGGTTGGGGACCAAATATTACTTTTGTACTGAGAGAGGAAGGCTGTGGTGTTGATTTAGAAGATTTTGTGTAGGGTCTAAATATTTAAGTCTATAAAATTAAAACCATTACATTTTGGAAATGATAGTGGTAAGAGTGTTGCTTTATGTGTTTTCATAATTACCTCAATAGACACGGCAACTGTAATATTAGCATAGTCGTCTTAGTGAAAATGTTAGTCAATCCTTGCTTTTTCTTCTACGTTGCTGTACTGTATGACCCAATTTTGTTACATAATTATTTCGTTCGACGAACCCCAGCGAGAATTATTTTTAATATCCTCGTATGTTTCCAACACTCCTCTTTCTTTCACCCATTTATAGCTTGTGATAAATATCAGACTATTTTATGTTAGTGGGAAAAGGATTAGTGGATATTGATTTTTTTTTTAAAACCAGTTGTTCCTAAAAAATAAATCTCAAATTACTTGGCAGGCTTTGAAAATGATGTTATTATTTGTTAATTAGCTCTTATTTAAATACATTCTATCTTATGCTAATCTCTCTTCGAGTTTGAACTACTTTAAATTTCACCAGTAACTTTATTTTTACCAGTGACAGACTGTGATAATGTGATTTGTACGTCCTCTCACTATAAATTAATATTTATAGCAAATGCACGTCTGCAAAACAAAGTGACCACAGATTGCAATATAAATGTTGGTCATCTACTTTTAGAAGTTAACTTTTTTGAAACCAGCTTAACTCAATCCCAATAGGCACTGCGATGCCAGTAGTTATTGCATTCAATATTTATACTGTATGTATATTTATTTACTATTAAGATACTGTATAGTACGATTTTGAGACAATATTGTATGATTTTAGGAGTTCTGGGCTACACAGATCTGAGCATATTTCCAATTATTGGGAAGAGCTGGTTTGGAATCTTCTAATTTTACCTTGTTTGGCTCCTAGTTTAGAGCCTAGCTGAAATTAATGTCTTAAAATCTTTTATCTAAAATGTCAGATCAGAATTAATACTGGGACCAAAAGGAACATACGTCGTAGAGTTCTGAACCAATCATATTCAGCAGACACTACTGGCGGAATGCCATCCTTCCTATCTTCAGCTTCGCCAGTACCTACCTTCTCTGGATACAGTTCAGGTGAGTATTTATTTTCTCAACATTCAGAGTTGTTCTAAGGTATGACCTATCAACTTTTACATTCTAGCTGTTCAAGTAAATTGTGTCTCAAAACAATAATAATTATTTAAAATTTTGCATAACAAATATTATATTCCTTTTTATAATTGAACAAACCAGATATACTGTAAATTTATATCCAACAAAGTGTTTAAGCTTTTGTTCAACATATTAATTGCCAGAAAAGGCGATAGATGAGTAGTAATGGAAATCATGATATTTAAACATGGCCGAAGTGTCCAATCCACTGGCTAAAGCTAAGAAAGGCACAAGGGCCAGATCCAAAGCTGAATTTAATTGAAACTGACTCAAATTGAAACACTGGCTTAAGTTTAAACACTGAATTAAGTTGAAACACAGAATTAAGATGAGAAACTGAATTAAGTTTAAACACTGAATTAAGATGAAACACTCAGTAACTGAGAGTCACACTCAGTTAAGGTCCAAATACTAAATTAAGTTGAATCACTGACTTCTTGCTTTACAGAAACAAATTAACAGAACAATCCAGAAAATATTTGATTCTTTTATGTACGAAAAGGTTTAAACAACAGCAGTAACATCAAATAAATAAGTTTCTCAACTGATTCTCATTTAACAAGAACATCATGATGAGATGGTGATGTCTCAGAGTCATATTGCTTTCATGCCTCTGACACAAGTGGCATAATTCGAGAGGGTAGTAAACAATGTAAAAAATGTATAGAGATTTATAAATCCAAAGTGACTTAATGCAAATGTGTAAGTTTGATGTGGATATAAATATAGCTGTAAAAATAAGATAAAATTGAACTGTGTCTGATCCCTTTAATTTTGGCGCCTTTTAAAAATTATCTCTCTAGATTGTTTTGTGTGGTCTGATTTAAGCTTGTGTATCTTCAGAGTTTTATTGAGTGTCATCATTTTGGTTATAAATTTCTCAACCACTTTTAATAAACCAACTAAAACTGTCCACACACAAAAAAAAAAAAATTAGCGCTGAAGATTTCTTATTTCTCAAATAAACAAATTTTTGCAAAAGATGTACAAGACTTTTTTTTATTATGACTTATCACATGCTAAAATTGAACTAAAAATATGTCCTGAAAATGTGAGGATAACTTTTAAGATGCCAGCAAGGTACTTAAAAGATAAGATTGCTTTTATTGATCCAAATGAAAGGAATTTTTTTTTTTATTACATTTAAATATTCATTTTCAGCACATAAATAAATATTTATTTTAACCTAGACAAAATGTTACAATTTAAATCAATACATATAAAATACTCTCTAGTGTAAAAATCAGCCATCAATGAACACCCTTAGTGACAATATTGACTTAATTAGATTATTTAGATTTGGTAATTGCTGGGGCAGCACGCTGGTAAATTTATACAAACGGGGGAAACAAAGAATTTGTGAATATTTTTCGGTCCTAACTTTAAGAGATGGAATTCACCCTGATCAAGCTGATCTTAGGTATCTTTGATGAAAAGGGTGAAATGTATCATCCAATTTTTTTGTTTAGTTTTACAACTGCATTTCTTCATTAAATAATTCTTGCAGGTAATACTGAAGTAGGCTTCGAATCGTTGCACTGTAGAATAAGTTAATAACCTGTATGTTTATAACCAGGTGTGAGTAGTTCAAGTCAAGCTGTGGCGAGCAATGGCAAGGTCAAACATAAAAAAAGTACATCGGGTTCAAAGCACCATCCATACAACAGCAATGGACATCTTTCTAAAGGTCAGTTATGTTCAACAAAAAAGAAAGAAATTCTTATTGTCACTATTACTGGAATATGGTCAGTTGTCATTCATGTTTAATTTTATCAATTAAAAAAAATATTTTGCTTGAAATCAACAAATTGTATTGATTAATTATCTTTTTAGGTCACCTTTTATTGATTAGTTCTCAGCTATATAAAAATCATCAGTCTATGCAGTCTGCAGTTAGTTGCACATAGGAAATGTGCAGTTACAGTTGCTGGGTATAAAATAAATTAGAATAAATCTATCTTCAGACTTAAACATCAGAGCTTTTTGCTCTATTGACTTCAACTTGATTTTTTTTTTAATTTTCATTAATTTTTATAGAACTGCACACATATATCAAATTTTTCAATTATTTATCGTAATTCACATACCCTACAAAATAGTTTTGTTACTTAGACACTATTTCATTATTTGGATTAATTTTTCCTGGCAAAAACTAAGTTATTAATTTATTTATCTTCTAAGTTTGTAAAGTTCAAATAATTATTTCATTGGTTTTGTTTTTCACAATATTTTTTTTAATTAATTAAAACTTAAGCATCTCATTTTTAAAAAAAAATAATTTTTTTTTCAGTTTCTACACAAGATCAATCTCAGCAGAGCAGCTCTGCACAGTCTGTAGTAAGTTGCATCTGGGGAAGGAAGCATTCTTAATTCAAAAACATTTTCTTTTCTCAATAAAATCAATTACTTTCTGAATTGCCTTTGTAAAGAAAATGATAATTTTATTTTTATTGACCTTAGATTTAAATAAGAAGAAATGTTCTAAAATGTTTTTTGTAAAGAATGATTGTTAAGGACAGTCCAAAAAAAACAAATTGACTTGGTGATAACTTGGTGATAAACTTTCCACAGTATCAATCATTAGGCACTATGACCATAGGAAAAATTCAGCACAGCATGCAATCACAAAGTCAGACCACAGGTCAGATGGGTATGGTGTCCAACATGAATGTGTTTCATCCTTTTCCATTAGGTAGGGTTGTCATTAAGTCTTGAAGTGTGTGTTACATCAACCTTTTCAGCTATGTAAGATTCTTATTGAATCTTGTAGAGTGCATAATCTGCACTTTTAAAAAAAAGCATCTATGTTAAAATTACCTATAATATAATTATATTTCTACTAGCTACAGCCCGCCAAACAATGGCAGCCGCAATGCCTGAAACGTCCCATCGATTAAAATTACTTGCCAAAGACATGCATTCAAGTAATGCAATTTATAAGAATCCCAATGAGTGCTTTCTTATCACCCTTCCAGGTTTGCAACCACAGCTTTTTTCACGCCCCTGAACCAAATTAATATTTCAAAGTCCCACCCTGTCTTTATACTGTAGATTTGTGACACTATATTTAAATTGAGAATATTTCCATAAACCAAAAGAAATATTACGCACCAAACGCACTTGCTGTATTTTTAAGAATCTCATTTAGCACATTTATTGGAAATTTAATTTAGTAATATCAGCTCCATCTGGTGGCGTTAACGACACTGTTACGTAGAGAATTACATATTTTGATGTTGACATAGCAAATACAAGCCCACCTTTTCCTGATGAGATATATAAAGAAAAATACATTTTTAAACCCTAAAAAGTGATTGTGCATATCCCACCAAATGCTTCACATCTACTTAATATCAGCACAGTGAAGGCTAAAAGGAAGGACACTAAGATATAAAAATTGATTATTTCTTGAATCATGTCATTGTTCTTAAGTATTAATAGGCACTGTAGAGAGGGCTCAACAACACAGTTCACAGTAGAACACAGCTTGCATGGTTCTTGTGCTCAAAAAATTTAATTAAAAGTTGTCCCCCCCCCCACAAAAAATGTAATTGTTAAGTTTCATGTTTTTTGTTAACTGTCTTTTTTATTTTTTTATTTATTATGTTGAAAATGAATATGTACTTTGTCAAAACAAATTTTAATTTCTAATAATTAATAAAAGAAACTTTTCTTTTTGTGTGTTTATATATTTAAATATTTATTATGATTAGTTTCATTAACACTGGAAATGTGTAGGATTACTATTCTTAAAATTTAAATTGTTAGTTTTTAGAAAACTGCAGTTTTAACCATTCACATTTTAAAAATTTTCAGCCATGCCATCAGTCTACTATACCCCCCTGACACTACCCCAGTCACAAGCGCCTTCAACATCCCTGTCCCAATTTTCAGTACCTCATCTTGAATACCATCCCTTACTGCAATCTCTGCCACAGCCGTTAACAGAAACCTTACCTAGCACGCACAAAATCACCATCAAGAACAAGGCTTGTAAATGTAAGAAGAGATTTGGCACTACCGTTACCGCTTGGCTAAGTCTGTTTCTGTTGATTTTTACGCTCATTAAAATTGTTAAAAAATTAAAAATTTTTTACAACTTCAAACTGATGTTTTCTGAGGGTGCCATTTCAAACAATTTGTCATTTTTATGATATAAATGTTAGTCACTGCTCTGAGTCAGCCTGTTTTTAATACTGCACTATCTGACACTGTAGAGTGGGGATCAACAACACAGTACACAGTACAACACAGCTTTGACAGTCACTCTAACCTTTGTGTGGACAATGCTGTGTATGTCCATATCATGTGTGTGGACTCCTCTTTTTTTTTTCTTGTAGAAAATTTTTTGGTATGACTGATGGATTCTGATGGATTCTGATGGATTCTGATGGATTCTGATGGATTCTGATGGATTCTGATGGATTCTGATGGATTCTGATGGATTCTGATGGATTCTGATGGATTCTGATGGATTCTGATGGATTCACACAACATTTTAAATTTAATCACCAGCTTATAATTTATCAGCAAAAGGGAGGTCATAAATATTTTGTACTCCAATTCTTTGAGAAAGAGAAAATGCCATCTTAACATTTCTGACTTTTTGTTACATATTTTTTAATGTGAAATCTGATGTAAAGGTTATTGCAACTAACTACTTTTCCAGCTTTATTTTTTTGGAGCATTGCAAAGTGTCAGGCTAAGACTTCTGGGCAATGAAACTTTACAGACCTGTGTAAATGTGTTCTTTCTATATCAGAGCTTTCTTCCTGGGCTCCTAAGTATTTCCCATTAACTTAAGAGCTTCGGGAAATAGCTTAAATCTGCCTCAGTTGCCTTCTGCCAAGTTCCCAGATTTTCTGTTACCATTGGGCTGCTCACGTGTTAAAGCTGTGAAATATTTTATTATAAAAAGTAAATGGCGTTAAAAAAAATGTGACACCAGTTCTATTTTTATTTTTTTTCTTGAAATCTCTTGATCCACTTTTCCACAGCCATGTCGGGACAAGAAGTTCTGGGTCGCTACATGACCAAAGTGCACACCGACCTGGACAAAACAGACTGTGCTATCTGTTGTGATAAACTCAGTGAGGCATCCAGCTATGGTGATGGTCATCCAGAGGCGTACGAGGCCATCCAGTTGAGCCGATGCAGCCATCAGTTTCATAAATTGTGTTTGTTAACTATGTACAACTCAAGTCACAAAGTAGGTCAAACGTGTTACACGATGTAGATGTAGAGTTCAAATGATATCCTTAAAGATGTGTAATCATGCAGATTTTATGACAGTTGCTTCTCGTAATATATTCAGCCGGTGATTGGTCAGGCCTTCTTATATTGTCAGGGCTCCGGTCGACAAGTCTATGGTGGCTTGCCGATTAGGATGCGCCGGCCACCAGACCCCCTCGGGGTCAACCCGGGGAACAAAACCACTTTTGTGTGTCCTGCGTGGGCACACAAGGGGCATGCATGGTATGGTACCGGCCGGAAATAAAACAGCACCTACAGGGCTGCCAATTGTGAAGTTTCACAGTTGGAAGTAAAGGCAGAGACAGGGTAGGGATCATGATTACAAGTTGCCGTTAATGGATATGAGGGTAGAGGCGAAGATGGAAACCTCAAGCCGATGATTCTAACTACGCAGCCCCAAGAACGCTACTCCTAGGCGACCGTTTCGTCCCAGCTACTTGGAAAACTAGTTGCGCGGTGAAAACCCACCATAGGAAACCGTCATAAAGGGTGTCTGACACTTCCCCGGGATGGGTGGGGAAAGATATTAGGACGTAAATTTACCATCCCGACTCCCTGGGAGAGTCAGCTAGGAACACTTTCATTGCAGCGTTTTCGGTCGACCGGACATCCCTGGGTGGGGAAAGCCTCCATTCCTGTATCCGATCGAGCGGTCGCAAGTGGGGGCGGTCCTGCATAACAATTCTTGGCACAGGTCATCTACTAAGTGTCTTTTTAACATACTAGTAAACATCTTATTGATTAGGAAAGCTCAGCAAAATGGCAGGAGGTGAGAGAGTCTAAAAGTAAAAGGTTTTGCATGATTTTAAATGTTCATTGATTAAGCTTTTTAAAGTTGCTGACTGTTGTGACTGAAAGTGAGCAAGAATTACTTTGAGCTTGGACATTTTTTTATTTTTAATTTTGCCAACACTTAAAATGTTTTTTTTTGTGGCTCCGACATGAGTTTGTTGTGTGATTATTTTTCCCCCAGGATGACAGCCTTCAGTGTCCAAGCTGCAAGATGATCTATGGAGAGAAGACTGGAATATGTCCTCCAGGAAACATGAGCTGGAAAATAATGTCAGGGAACAGTTTGGCCGGCTACGAGGGCTACAATACAATATGTGTCACCTACCACTTGTCATCTGGAATACAGGTAAAGAAAAAGAAAATTTTTGTCACCTATCACTCAAGACTTTAGATACAACACCTTTGTTTGCCATCATTCCAATTTAACCTTTATATTTAATTGATGCCGATTGGCCTCCATATAATGTAAAATAGCAAAAAGAAAAATTCATGAATAATTTCCCCTTCACCACACCCACATCCTATCATGTTGTGTCATCATTCATAAAGGGGTTATCGCAACTTTTTATTGAAAATTGTTTGTTTAAAGTCAGATTTTTGTCACTTAACTGGTTAACTACCAGCAGCCGCTGGGAGCCGCTAAGCATTTCTTCCTTTATGGCCACAAACCGCTGGTAGCGCCAATGTTTGTATCATAGTAAATCGAGTCAAATATTTATATTTTGCTTCGAGATTTTAATTTACTGACTGGATGTTTATATTCAAACCGCGTGCTATCGGCAGAATATTTAAAAAAACGAACTGTTAATTAATTTGTATTTAATTTCCAAACTAGTTACACAAAATTTTACTACCGGTACTTGTTTACGTGGCAACAAGCAGCAGGGCTACTAAAGAAATATAAGTGATTGGAAGTGTAAATATTATTCATTTTCTGTGTCCTTTGGTGCATATTTCTTATTATTGGATATACTATTTGGAAACCACCAAATAAAAGGCTTTAAATGATTTTGAAATTTAAAATGTATATATAAGTTGGCACATTTATATATTTTTTATTGTTTTTCTGTTTTAAATACTAATTTAACAATTGCTTGTTTCCTAACAAAACTTAACTCTACAATTGTTTTACGTTATCTTATAGACAATTAAATTACCTATAAAATGGTTTATTAATCATTAGAATATGTTTATAGGTAATTAAGAAAACTACAGATAATTTTTAGATACACCTAAAATGAGAAAATGTGATCTAGATTTAATTTGGCCACAGCGGGTTTTTCAATCTGGTAGTTAATCAGTTACATGTTGAAAAGTTGTTTTCTTACACAGCAATTTTGTTAAAAATTAATTAGATAATGAATTTGACTGACAGCCATTTGTTCGGTTCATTATACTTGTAGTAGAGTAATATGTAAGTCAGATTCGAAGTGAACTCATTATAATCCTACTTGACAAAGTTATTGAGTCACCTAATGTAACCTTACTTTTCACTGTAACAGGGGAAAGGTCATGTGCGTTGATTTTTTTTTTTTTTTTTACTCAATGCGACCGTTTTGTAATGGTTACTCAACGTAAGGTGCTAAAACAGCCATGCTATTTATTCTGAAGAAACTGACACTTAAAAGTACATTTTGAAAAACCATCTTTTTTGTAGCTCTGTAATTAGTGTAAGTGGCCAGCTGGATTCAGAGTAAGTGAAGATATTTCTATCCGTATCTGGAAATTTGATCAAAAGAAATTTCGTCAACGGTAAATTGATCGAGGGTAATTTGTTTGAACGGAAATTTGGTCGAATCTTTTTTTTTTTCATTTTTACGTTAAAAATTTGCTTTAAATTTCTTTTTGAACGCATTATTTTGTTTTACTACATAATATAGTGCATTTTCAAAATAAATTTGACGAAAATTTTAACGTGGAACTGAAAAAAAGATTCAACCAAATTTCTGTTCGATCAATTTACCGTCGACAAAATTTCTTTCGATCAAATTTCCAGTAACCATTTCTATCCCACCAGGGCCCAGAACATCCCCAGCCCGGGCAGCCTTACACTTGCAGAGGTTTCCCAAGACAAGGCTTTCTTCCAGACTGTGATAAGGGTCGGAAGGTGAGAGCCCTAGCACTGACTGCATTCACCGGGTGCATGAATCTGTTTCTAAAATATTCAAATCGTGATAAGTTAAGCTAAAAGATTTACTTAACCTGCTCATAAATGTAATACCATATGTTTTCCTTACATGGAATCTAATCCTAATGAGTTTCTGAAGTACCTGGTACTGATTATGCATTAGCCATTATTGTCTTACTGTTTTTGGACAATAAATTATAAACAGTAATATAATTTTGTACCTTAACCCTACCAGACCACTGTACCGATTTTTCAGTAATTTCCGAATATACCGCTATGCTGCTGTACCTAATTTTCGGTATGTTTGCCCACTATGTAAAAAAAATGTGTCACAAACTAAAAATAACCAACCAATGGTGGTCAAACTTCATGGTTAGCTAGTGCAAATGTCTGCCCCCCCATGTGTTTGAATTGACTTTGTGTGGTGTGACGTGAACAAATTTTGAAAATTCACAATGTAACGAGCGGCTGATGAACCAAGCACTTTAACAGGTAGTGTGCATAGAAATTTCTACATGTTATTTACAAAGTATAGTCTGGCCCCAAACAGTGACTGAATACAGGACAGTCAGCTGACCCTGTTTTAAAATGTTTGAGGACCCCTGATCTAGGTGTTATAGACTGTTAACAATTTGTTTGATTGATAAATAAATAAGCCTCCCGGTGGTATCTCATTTTTTACATATTTTTTTTTAACAATGTGTTGGCAACATAGTGTTTTTGTTTGATTTGTGCCATTTAATACAAATCAAGCCTACATGCAAATGGGTGTTGGCGGGGAAGAGGACAAATTTCAAATCATGAAAAAAAAAAAAAAAAATCATTTTGGTTTACATCAAATAGTTTTGCATTTGGATAATCTAGTTGTAATTAAAATATAAGCATTATTTCCAGTGATACGCCACATTCGTAAACTAATTGTTGGTTCTAATTAATTTGCGATAAGTTCGATCGCATTGTCTTCATTGGATTCGAGTTGGTTGTGTTTGGTGTGATTTTCATATCTAAAAAAAGGTTTGCTGAGCTTGACTCGCAGCAATGCAGCATCTGATGAGGTCATTCTTTTTATGGTTAAAAAGGAATAATAACTGATAATGCCAACTGAATTAATGGCGAATGATCACACCTATCTTAATGTGTAAAAAAAAATTACTTTTGTTTGCCGATTCATAATAAAGCCAGTCATAATGTAAAGGTCAAAGATATATTGTGTATGCAATAACAAAATATATGTGACTACAATGATTATAGTTTTTCATTGTTTACATTTTTTTTTTTTTTCAGTTTTTTTTTAACAGGATTGTTTAGTTTCTATTTAATTTACTCATGCAAGTTCAAGAATTGCATGATCATGAATATATCAGCCTTTGATTACGTCACTCGCAACGGGCTATTCAAAATACTGGCAAAAATCGGCTGTCCCCCTCACCTACTTGCCATCATCAGAGAGTTCCATGAAAATATGCAGTACAGTGCAGTTCGATGGAGCCAAGTCAGAAGCCTTTCCAGTCAGCAGCGGAGTTAAACAAGGTTGTGTACTCGCACCAACACTGTTCGCAATATTCTTCTCTGTACTACTTCGATACGCATTCAAGGATAGCAGTGAGGGAATCTGGTTACACACCAGAGCTGATGGAGGACTTTTCAACACTGCCCGCCTCCGAGCCAAGACCAAAACGACAGATGTCCTAATTCGCGAGCTACTATTTGCGGATGATGCGGCACTAACAGCACACACAGAAATTGGTTTGCAACAACTCGTGTCAAGCTTCTCCAATGCCTGCAAAGAATTTGGTCTGCAAATCAGCTTGAAAAAGACAAACATCATGGCCCAAGACACTCGACCTCCACCTAACATAAAAATCGATAATGAAAACTTGGAGGTTGTGGACAGCTTCACCTACTTGGGGTCCAAGGTCTCCAATACACTGTTCATTGAAGAAGAAATTAACAGTAGAATCGGCAAGGCAGCTGCCACAATGGCTAAACTAAATAAACGGGTCTGGCAAAACACCAAGCTAACGGAGAAAACCAAACTGTGCGTCTATCGAGCTTGTGTCATCAGTACACTACTATACGGGAGCGAGACTTGGACCACCTATACATCCCAAGAGCGCAAGCTTAATAGCTTCCATATGAGATGCCTGCGTCGCATCCTTGGTATTAAATGGCAAGAAAAAGTGACTAATAGTGAGGTCCTAATGCGTGCGAATACCCAAAGCATGTTCACAATCCTTAGTGAAAGACGCCTGAGATGGCTAGGTCATGTTAAAAGAATGAGTCCCGGCCGCATTCCGAAAGACCTCCTATATGGTGAACTTGCTTCGGGAAAGAGGAAAACAGGTCGCCCACGTCTGCGATTTAAAGATGTCTGTCAAAGGGACATGAAAGCAGCCAAAATACATACAAGTGACTGGGAGTGTAAGGCAAAAGACCGATCTACGTGGCGCACAGTTGTCAAAGAGGGCGTCATGGTAGCCGAGGAGCGAAGAATGGAAGAGGCTGCAGACAGAAGAGCTAGGAGAAAGGCCAAAACATTTAGAAGCACGGAACTCGTGTGTAAAAACTGTGGTAAAGACTGTCACTCAAGGATAGGACTGCACAGCCACTCGAGAAAATGCAACCCAACCCAACGGTGATGCACCATCGTCTCACGAGAAGGAAGGATGCCGATAGATGAATATATCAACTTAAACCTTCCTTCCTACAATGCAGAAGAGCACATCAAACCTTCCTTCCTATAATGAACATCAATGATACCAATAGATCTGTTGGCATGAGATAGATTAATTTATGTTTGCTTATACTTATACAGCCTTTTTAATGTCATTTCTGTTCATTATCTACACAGGTTCTCAAGTTGCTGATGGAAGCCTTCAGGCGTCGCCTCATGTTCACCATTGGCATCTCACACACCACAGGGGAACCCAACACAGTGACATGGAATGAGATCCATCACAAAACTGAACTCCACGGCAATCAGTCTGGCCATGGCTATCCTGACCCTAATTATTTAGATAATGTCTTACAAGAACTGGCCGCCTACGGGATTACAGAGGATTGTTTAGCAACAACATAGTGTAAGCTCCTGAGCTCTATTCATTTGTCTTTTACATGCATCTGATGAACAAGACCCCTTGGTCATTGTGTATAATAATTTATAATATTGTAAGAGTTAACCTGACTACTACACCAGTTTGAATCAATATAAAGTCTGGATCAACACCACTTGTTTATGTTTTGAATTTAGATTACGGTAATTTTCATTTCAATTTGTGTATAAATTTAATTTTTCAAAACCACAAAATAAGTTATAAGTAAAAAGTTTACTTTTCACTGTGATAACTTTTTTTTTACTGGTGAGAGAATTATCCACTTGAATGAGTTTTTAAGTTTTAAGACTCGGAGTATCAACAGTTTCCTTTTTATCACTGCAGATCACAGTTTACCATGACCTGCCTAATTTCTGTTGTTTTTTTTTTTTTTAAATAGTTAGTAAAGAGAGATATGAAACACCTTTGAGACACTATCAGCTTTTTATATTCAAATGTTTGGGCATTTCTTAGCATCACTGTAACTGAAATGCTTTATACTTTAAATGACATTAGTTACCAAGGTAACCGTTGAAAGAAATTCTTACCTTCTTGTCGTGGTGCTATAGGTGGGTATTTTAAACTTGTATTGTCCTATGCTCATTTCTTGAGATAGTTTCATATATTAACCCTTTCAGTTGCATTAAGGCTTTCTGGCCCCTTACACCTCAGTCGAAGGACTGCTAAACTCCGCTGTAAACACAAAGGAGTTACAAACAGCCTATTTGTAGGAAACTTTTGTCTTGTTGTGGTTTGGTGGCTGTGCACTTGATATGATTCTACTCTTAGATTTTTTGGAATCCATACTTTTTTAGACAGTAGATGTAAGTGCAATGAAATTTGCCTTTCTAGAATCCCTTCAAACTGTTAGTGCTGCAGAAATAGATAGAGAAAGAAGTAATGGAAATAAAAGTATTGAATTAGTTCAACATCTTGATATTCCAGATGGGTCTCTTTATATTCAGATGGGTCAGATGATTAAAAAAAAACGATGTTGATAGGTCTGACCATTTATGCTCTGTAGACATTGAAGTATTTGTAGGCGTGACTGGTCCTAAATTATTCAATTTTAATATTTTCCCCAAATGGATGAACACTGATTTTTAATTTTAAAAATTTTAAGTGAGAAACTTATGGTTATATTTCCCTTTGCTTGGTACTGAGGGTATTATGGGCGCTACGCTACTGAAACCAAGAGATATGTTTCCATTTGTTGAAATAATAATCTACATTTTTAAACCAACTGTAAAGGCTCATAAAATATTTCAGGCATTTTAAATAACACTATAGAGAACTTATTTTTCTTGTCTTCAAGTTAAGGGCATTTTCTTTTCAAGCCCAAACATATACGGTTCCAATATTTATTTAAAATATAAAGCAGTTAACTATTTTTTTGTTAAATTTCACAGAATTGTGTTGTTTTGAAACTGTCAATAGAGCCCATGTAATGAACTTGGGTAATATAACAAATAGCTCACTGCTTGATGCAACTAAAATTGAAACAAATCAAACAAGGAGCCTGGAGTGTTAAAACCAATCAATCACTCTTATTTAATCTGTGCAATACAGAGATAGTACAAAAACAGTAATATATTTACAGCACACAGTTTGATCTTTTGTTCAAAGCCATTCTTACAAAATGTTTGTAACTTACTGGTGACAGCACAAGCAAAAGCAGCTGTATGAAGCAACCTAGGTGCAGTATAATGATATAAAAGTGTTTGTTTCAATTACAGAAGGTTATGAGACCATTGTCTATTTTTTTAAAAACTATATATAATAGGAAAACTCGATTTTAACTTCCCCTAAAATTACATGCCTAAATTAGAAAATGAAGATTACACAAATCAATTACCAGTTACAATACAAGAATTTTGTAATTTAACAATACTAGAATTATGCAAAAACAAGGATCAGTCCAGTTTTGACAATAAAAATATTCCAATTAAGATTAAACCATGCTTGTTTTCTTAATATCTAAATGTTATTTCTCCCATTCCCTGATGACACTCACTAACAAAACAAATCTGCATATCTGTACTCCTTTTCAATGAAGACCCATAGACAGCGACGAGGCCATGACAGCCAATTCAGGCTCATACCAGCAAGAAGCCAGTATAGGAGCTGCTCATTCCTGCCCAAAACAATCAGGGACTGGAACAATCTTTCAAAAGGAACGGTTGAGGCGACAACACTAGACACATTTGTGTCTATTGCCTCAAGCCTTCAAACCCCTAGTGCATGATTTCCTCATGAACACCAGTAACAGAAACATTGCAAATCCCATCTACATGCATAGGAGCCAAAATGATCAATAAATTGATCGTGGGCCCTTAAGATAAAGAAGAAGAGAAGAAGGTTTTCTCTGAAATAAAATTGTTGTTAGAAAACTTTGCTTGTACATGAAAATCTCCCTCTCGCCCACTGCTCACACAAACACACACACATGCTAAATTTGAACACTATATCTGAGTTTGGCTTTGGCCAGTTCTGAATGGTCACGAATACACCAGGATAATCTTAATATTCAACGTGAGGAATAATTGAAACACTCTAATCTGGATGACTTTAATGTTTCAGCCGTATTAAATTTATGAACTATATGTCCTTAATGAGCTTAACTAAAGCTTGTAACAACTTTTGCATGCCACCAGCTACTAATCAATGACATTAAAGTGGATTCAAAGTCAAATTAATCAGGTCACAACCAATGTTACCTCTAAGGTGTGTTGGTTCGTGTGCAAAATCCTACAGTTGTGTGCAAAGTTTTACAGCATCAATTTTTTTTGTGTGCAAAATTTTACAGCCCACAAACACACACTTACATGGAAATTTGTTGCGCAGATACTCAAAACTGCTGCGCGTCATGCGCGGCGTCTGTGAGATAGCTGCGTTAAAGGGAACATTGGTCACAACTCCCAAAACCTCTACAGTCAAGAATTTTAACAACAAAAAATTATAATAACCTGGAGAATTAATACTTTTTGAAAATTTTTTATGAATGTTATAAAAATATGTTCAAACTTAATTATATTTTCATAGATTTGGTTATTTCTCTAAAAAAAAAATTTCTTTGGCAACTAAAGAAGATTTTTTCACTCCAACTTGCAAATCTCGTATAAGAATAAAATATTATTGAGAAAAAATGTGTATCACATTTATAATTAAATACTAACGAATACTCCATAGACAGTGCTGCAGGGAAAAGGAATTGTTGTCATACATGTCATAACCCATTCGGCCCACACAATGAGACATTCACACAAAAAACAGTCATTTGCACTAAAAAAAAAAAAAAAAAATTTAAGCAGCCGCTTAACTCTTTACTAAAATCCAACAGCAGCATAACTTTGAAAAAAAAAAAGGAATTGTTGTCAAACATGTCATAACCCATTCGGCCCACACAATGAAACAATCACAAAAAAAACAGTCATTTGCACTAAAAAAAAAAAAAAAAAAAAATTTAAGCAGCCGCTTAACTCTTTACTAAAATCCAACAGCAGCATAACTTTGAAAAAATATGCACATAGACAGTTTCTCTTCCATCCAAAGTTGTAGACCAGTTTCAACTGTGCATAATTCAATTTCATTTAGAAGTATTCATTATCTACATGGCAGGATGGGGTGTATACAATACAACCTTCAATTCATGAACATCAGATACATCAAGTTTTTTTTTGTTTTTTTTAAAGACAAGAAACACAAACAGGCCTGTTCATCTATTGCCCTTTGACCTATTTAAACTGATAAACTAAAAAGCTCAGGTTATATACATTTTCTTACATCATGAATCATACACAAATTAAACTTAACATGCTTTAGTTGGACTGATGCCAGTCAGCTTATTGTTGCAACTTGCAATTAAATAGACTGGCACAATCATTGTAGTTTTAAACCTAAAACACAGTGGACTAGTAAAATAACTAAGGAAACATTTATCTTCTGCATTAATTTTTCTGCATCTCTTTGACATTAGAAATGTCTCATGGCTATCAAAAATATTCATAACCATAGGAATGGCTATCCCAAGTATTCATTATCGATAGTAAATTTAAAAACAGTATCCCGCATATTCTTTGCTCATAAGTTTCAGACCATATATCCTATAACGTGACAATGGATTACCAATTAATTATTATTTTTTTTTTAACATCCAGTTAAAATTTCATGTGGGATCCTACTTCGAGTGTTATTCGTTCTCATGTAATAATGGAACAAATTTCCTTTGGAATATTTTGGTGATACTGTTAAGGCCAATGGGAAAATATGCTTAAAATAGGATGAATCTTGGAATACAATGACTGGTGCAGGTTGATTGGTCATGTCCATAACAATCAGAGCATTAAGGTGTTCAGATAAAACTGTTTGTGGTGAAGGACTTCACAGATCTCACGAGATGATTGCTGTATGCTATGTTCTACTTTGTTCCATACCAAATGCTCTGCTCCACGCTGCAGCTGAAAAAAAGCAACCAAAGAAATGTTGAATGACCCCAGTAGTCTCAATCGTGTTGAGCTTTTACCCTATTTACGAATGACCTCAGAATTTACTCTCATGCATGCAGCGGTGAATACCTTTTAACCTAGTACATATAAAATTGTATTTAATGCACTAGAAATGTAAAAAGAAAAAGGTAATTATCGGAGAAATGTTGAGATTTCTATAGGATTTGAGACGAATTCAGCTTTTTAAATTAAATGAGCAGATTGCTGGTCCATTTTTACACAAAAATACGAAAACAATGCTAAAATATGAAGTATTACAAGACCGTTTCCTATTGCCCTAACAGAACCTCTAAATTTTCATTTTACCGATCTTTCGCGGCATGGACTGAAGCTCAGAAAATGACCGACTCACTCGACAGTCGTTACAGAAAATTATGCTTTATCGGATCTTCTTCGCTTAGCAGGTATTTAAAGACTAAATAATACAGTGGTTTAAAAATGCAGTTCATATGCTTTTTGTATGTATTTTTTATATATTTATATTTTACTGATTTATTAGTGCACCTCAACTTTGCGAATTTTCAGTCATTCAGCATCATGAAGTCAATTTAGTTTGTATACTATCCCAACCATCTTTAAAAATGAATCTATTTTTTCCTCATTATTTTATCCAACAAAAGAAAACTTTAAGTTTTAGATGATACTTCAAATTATTATTATTTTTGAATATTAAAAAAAAAAATATTGTGTTACTACATGTAATTTAAGTTTAAGAAAGGGTCACGTGACATAGTTTTGCATTGGTAATGTAAACAATTTCAAACTGAAAAGCTGAGTGGTGGTGCTCTAAGCGTCATTAATGAAGGTTTCATATAATTAACTTTAATTGGTATATTTAAAATGTTACGTTTTTTATGTTTATATATATATATATTCATGTCATGTCCACACCAGCAATATTTAAATAAATTGAAATTTGAAGAAAAAAACTATGTAAAATGTTACAATTTGTAAATTGTGAGTATTCTATATTCTACTGCTGGTGAACAAGTATGATGCCTTACAAAAACATTTCTGGCTAGTGGAAAAGGAAGACAGCTTTGCCCCATCTAGTTATAGGCAAAAAACTGTTCAGTTGTACACATTAAGAGAAACCAATGACAAATCATGGGAGCAGGTAATTACTGTTGTGAACTAGATTTAGGGGCATGAATGTTTTGTGGGGGGAGATTGTTTTGTGAGTTGTAGGTCTTGAAGTTGGTTCCTGTTGTCGAGCTTTATGGTGTGTAGAGTTTTTTTGCTTAGGGATATAAAAGGCAGTGTGTTAATTATTTTAGAGAGATAGGGACAGAGTCGGCGGTTAGCTAGCATGATAGTGGAAGTGCTAGTGTTTTCAGAATAGAGAACATTTTGTGAAGTGACTGTGATAATATAGACGATCATGACACTTACTTCTTATTGAAAGCTATTGCAAACTATTTTTATTTTTAAAGTCATAATAGTATCCTTGTTCAAAATTAAATTTTGGTCATGCATTTCCTTTTTAATTCCTATTTTAGCTGGAATCCTGGTTTGCTCAAATCAAAGGAGGATATAACGTCCGACCCATGGTTCAAAAAGTTCTGAGGAAATTGAATGACCATAAAGATTAGGACATAGCTATTTTCCTGAGCCAAACTTTAGATATGGATTGCATAAGTTGCACTCTATCTTCTTTTGGAGTAACAAAGAGAGCAATCAACTTTTCACTTGAAGTGTCAACATTAGTCAGAGGGAGTACCAAATGTCTTTGTTATTGATTTTTACAAATTTTGTTTTTTAAAATCTACAAAGAGACCATTGAATGACTTTTTGAATGGCTGTGTTTAAATTATTTTTCTCTTCTACAGAAGATCATCACTAAATCTAATAACTTAAAATTAAGTGGAAATATTATCCATTTATCTAATTTACTCAAAATAATATTTCAGAATGAAAGTAATATGTAAATAATTATTATTTTTAGTGATATTTACTAATATCCACCCAGATTGTGCTGCCAAATTTGCACATTTCTTTTTTTAAATTTGTATTTTGCTGTTGTAAAATATATTTTTTTATCTTGTTTATGTGTTGAGCCCTTTGGAGTTTAAGTCATATTCCAACAAACAATTTTTTTGGTCAAATGTTTATATTATTCAATGGTATTTTGTGGTGTCAGGTATGCTAATTTTATATGAAGACTACTCTTATCTTCCCTTCCAAAGTGATTTCAAACATATAGGATGTTATTTATTATTTTTTGTATATTTTGAAACATTTGTAAAAAAGTTTGAAATAAATTACCACCCCTTGACCATTTTGCTGTTTGTGAAATTTGCATTGGTCTGAAGTACTTATTTGCATACTTGTCTAGATCTTTGATTCTCTTTTAAATGATATATGAATGATGTTTCTGAGTAAATTAGATACTTTTTTTTGTGAATTTTTAAAATAGGTAATTTTTGTGATTTTTGCCTCTCTTGGTAAAATTTGAAAATTTTACGAAATGCCATCTTTACCTCAGTAAATTACAACAATAGTTTGATTTCCCATACTCTTGAAAAATATTTTATTTCTTTTCTGTATAGTATTGTGTAACTATTGTAAAGGAAATGAGTGTAGGTGACATACATTTTAAAATAATGACTCATGAATATGGGGTCTTTGTCATTTCATAAAAGGTAAGCAGCGGAGTAAATTTTTTCAAATAGCACAACTTTCTTAATAATGGTCATAAAGTCATAAATTTAATTTCCACATTCTTAGAATTCTTATATCTTTCATCTCAAACACTCAAAAATGATGTTGGTTTAGTTTGAAAAATTGGTTTGGAGTACCTAGTAATAAGCACACAAGTATTAAGTGCAGTTTTTAACATACAAATTTTACATTTAAGTGATAAGCTGCTGTTTATGGCGAATGTGGCGCCAAAAAGATTCTTAAAATTTATACTCATAGGATTTTTAATAAAATGGGTAGGTAATTTTAAGTTCTACCTGTTCTTCCTCTGGGATGTCTGCAAGCCTTAAGGAGGCAATATCCACAGATGTGAACACTGGGTCTAGACTTGAGGCTATCTGATGAAGTTCTTTGGTCACAGCAGACAACTCTGTTATCATGGCATTGAAATTGACAAACGTCTCAGGCTGAAAGTTATAATTAAATTTAATTTTTTGAAAACAAGTGGCAAGGCTACAATTTAAATTTTCTTTAACAATCAAAATTAAGCTGAACATTATAAATATAACCTAAACTATACATTTTTTTTTTTTTTTTAAATTATCCTAATAACTCCTCTCAAACTTACCTGTGGAGCAGGGGGGCTTTTGCCTTTTTTTGATTTTCTAGTCCAGTTATTTTTCAGATGATTTAATCCTTTATTGCACACTCCAGACAATATGGTCAAATAAGATATACTCTGAAAGTTAAAGCCAGTTATTAATATGCATTACTAATTTTAAATATAAATATATAAATGACCTATCAGCAGCAATTAAAATTGATGCAGGTGCCTGTTCGAATTTTTTTAACGTAATTAATTGTAAAACCCATAGATTTAGAAAAAAAAATATAATTGAAATTATTTTTTTATTAAACTTATAAATATAGTTAGCTTTTTCAAAATGGGAGTTTTAAATACCTCCAAAGAAATATAGCAATTCTCTCAACACCAATTTAAAATGAAGTTTTAATGAAAGATTTGTTAATTAAGTTTGATTGAATCATTGTTCTGCTTTAATATTATGTGTATGCCATTGCAAGATTATACTGAACATTTAAATAAAAACAGGATCAACAGTCATTATTTTTTTTGCTGAAAAGTATGGGAAGTACTCTATTTACTAACCTCAACTGATGCTACCAATTGTTCTAATCCTGATGAATCTAACTGCCTTTTACCATTCGATTCTTTAATAAGGCTTCCAACATCTTGAATGATGAGATCTGTGAATTAGGAAAACAAATGGAAGAAAATATAACATGAAAAAATAATTCAAAATACACAAGATGATGGTAACAACCTGGTAAAGAAATTTAAGTACAAACATTTTGTTTTAATGTCTCACTTTTTGAAAAATCTTTCATTCTTGTCCAGCATTCTTCTTTTTCAGGTTTACTTTCCTCTGGGAAAAAAAAATTAAGTTTAATATCATTGATTTTTATCAATGAAAATAAAAGTGACAATTTTTTAAAATAGTTTTTAAACAATTTTTTAAAATTGATTCGTAAGTACCGGTAAAAATTTTATTAAACAGTAAAAATCAACAAAATAAGCATTTAAAAAAGTTTAATGTTTCAAAGAAAACTCAAATTATATTTATTATGTAAATGAAATAAATGTAATAGGTTGTTGAGACAAATAACTTCGATAAAATGATATATAAATTTCTGCCGTAACATTTACTGCCTCTTTTATTCTAGCATAAGTAAGGAAGCTTCAGCAGCTGGTAAGAGTGTCATACCCAGGGCCTAATCAATGATCATATACTGGGATAAATTTTCAAATAAACAAGACTGAGGTAACAAGTTCACAGAAAGGATTTAGGACTTACCTAAGCCTAGCTTGGTAAGGGTATATACATAATCTACACAATCCACCATTATTGATATGGCACTGATGTGGGGGCCTTGTAGAAACTCTGAAATTCTAGTTCTGAATGGACCTTGAACTATGTGATACTATGGAAAAATAAAGATTTAAAAAAAAATATTGCCACTTACTTGATCAACAATTTCTAAGTTTGTTAAATAAGAAGCCTTTAAAAATGGTAAAACTTCATAAGATGTAACTCACTGGCAAAAACTGATTTTTTTTTATAAAAATGAGAAATATATTTGTTTTCTTTGTCTATTTCTAATTTTAATAATCATCTTTAACCCTTACCTGCCTGGGCTCTTTAAATCTCTCACATTGATGGGCATATTTCTGAAGTTCATCTAGACGCTTCTTAAGTAACTCTAGTGAAGTTTGTTTATCTTTTTTGTGATCTTCCCCTGAATCACTGTTGCCATTGACAACTGATTTGTTTGTTATATCCCTGCCAACCATCACAGCTAATAGCAAAATATGTAGTAGTGTCCAGCGTAAATGTAGCCATGACTCCTGAAACAAGTGATGAGTGAATAGATACATCAAATCATCAAACTCAATACTTCAAGTTTCTAAAGAACTTTGTAAAACTCCACCAGATATATATTTATTTATTTTTAGGAGTCTAAAAAATTTAACTGAGTGAGTAATTTAATCAAGCAATCTTGATTCTTTTCAGTCTACCATCTTGTAATTGGAAAAACTGTTAATTTTGTTTTTAATGTAATTATTATTTATTTGAAATAATTAAGTTCAAGTAACAATATTTGTTCTTATTGCTCTAAAGAAATATTCAATTATCAAGCACCATGTAGCAAACCTACCTCCTCTTCTACAGACTTCATTCTATTGTCCTCTGGAAGTAGTCTGGTGCAAAAACAAAATAATTATTGTAATAATATCCTTAGGCAGACAAAATTAAGTTACACAATGTGCACATTTTATTTTATTTTATTCATTTTAGAAGTTATTTCAAAATGTAAATCAAAAACTATACTTAATGAACATTTACGTTTGCCTGTCAACCCCCTGGGACCAACAAAAGACTATCAGGAATCTGATTACGCTCATTCTTTTTTCAGTGCATTTTAAGAACTTCTTAGTTAACAGTACTTTACTCTCTCACATAATTCAGCATTTGCTAATTCAAAGCTTTCAAAATTTCCTTAAAGTAAAGGGGGAAAAAAAAAGGTAGGATAGTCTTCTACAAAGTCGAAAGAAATGCACAAGACACTATATCAGACCTGTTTACCCTCAAACTCTTAAAATCGTACAATATCATCACATAATCGTTCAATAAATTCTCTTTATAGAAAAAAAACGTGCAGTATATATAATTTATACACCTCAAAATCGTACATTGTACGCCAAAATCATAAGAGTAAACAGGTCTGCTATATGAATGCCAAAGTTTTATCTTTAAACAGATCTTAAAGATATAGAATCACTGAATTTCATAAACCAGCAATGACTCCCAAGCTTGACCTGGCACTAGGCAGAAAAGAGATGAATGCCAATAATGAAACCAATTGATTCTAATGAAGGTCTAAAGTGAATTTTTTAAGCCCAACACTTGAGGATTACTTTACGACTACAATATTTACTTACAAACTAGGTGGATCCCAGGACAGAGAAATTGTCAAATCCCTGTTATCACGAAGTTTGGAATGGTCAACAGCTAAAATAAAATGAGGAGGTCATTTCGAAGCAGCCAGTTATTTCTTTTATATAATAAGGTTTGGTAAAATAAACTTAAAAATGGTCTACAAAATGTTATCAGGAACTTCTACATTAGCTTATAAAAATTCAGAGTTAGAAAGAGTTTGATTAGCAATGTCAAAATATTATGTAGATGTAAGAAGCTAATTTTAGTCTTTCCATGAAGGTGAAGCTTCATTCATTTAATAGCATTCAAAAATTACCCAGTCTGAGAAAATTGTAATATATTTAATGTCATAGCATTTAATGTCATAAATGTATAATATAGATGACATACTGCTTGTTGCCTTAAGACTTACGTGTATCAGTCAGTGGATGGACATTCATGGACTCTACAGCTGTCTCAGTTGTCTCGTGGCGATCAGTTTGCATAATGAGATTGAGAAGCATTTTCTCTGTCTTGGCACTGTGATACTGTAAGGCATTGTCTAGTCGCTCTTGAAACTCAACAAACTCCTGAATCTAAAAAAATTTTTAATAAAGATTTTATTTATTGAACTTTGGTTAGCTTAGTAAAATAAACAGAGAGAAAGGTAAATATTTGAATTTATTAATATACTATTTATGTGTTTTTAAAGACATTTATAATTTAAAACAACAGTCCAACATTTCCAGAAATAAAGGTGATAACTCAAGTTTAAAACACATGTAAACTAAAATATAAGGTCACTAGATCAAGTCCTTCAAAAAAGAAGGGGAATGGAAGTGGGCATCTTCCAAGTCATATGATACAATTACAGTACCATTTTCTCAGAATGATAATATAGTACAGGTAATCAATAACTATCTGCAGTCAGCTTTTTTGGAATAACTCAAATTAATATGATATAAAATTTTTAAAATGTGTCCACTTTTATATCTGCAAATATTCCCCAGAACCCCAAATATATAAGGTTTAGCAGCTGGAGGCTTAAAATAACATTACATAGAATTGAAACTATTCTCTAAGAAGTATTTAATCCATAAAGTGACTTAAGTCTATGCAGGCATCAAGAACTTACTCTGCCAAAAGACCCAAACTTATATGACGACATCAGATGTTCTGATGCCTGAAATAGGCAAAGAATAAAGGTAATTTTAAAAAAATTTATTATATTAAAGCAAGTAGAGTATGTAAATGTAAGAGATTAGAGCTCCAGATTTTTTCATACAAACCAAACAATTATTCAGTTAAAAACAGCCACATTCCATTTTTAATCTAGTAAAGTATGTAAAACTTTTAAAATATGATGATTGGATGAATATATGTATTTTAAAATTGATATTTTTATAAACAATTATTACATTTTTAAAAACTTACAATAACATGAAAATTGTGTTTAAAAAATAAACCAAAAATATTTTCTTAACTACTTTTTTCATTGAAGAGTTTGCATTTTTATGGTAGGGGAGACTATGGCAAAGGGACACTGCAATAATGAGGCTACATAGCTCTTAACTTTTCTATATGCCCCTTACAAGGATAATGTTGCCAATTGGCAACAGTTTGCCACATACGATTAATATCAGTTTGGAATCAAGATATACCATTTACCTGACATGAAATGTCATATTTGAAAAATTTGGCAAACATCAAATTTTTAAAAATTATATTGTTTACTAGAAATGTAACATACTAACCTCCTTTTGATTAATATCAAAAAAGCGCACCCAGGTATTATACATAGTTCCAGCCTCCATGAAGTGACCTAACCGTATCACATGATTAGAGACAATATATCTAAAAAAAGAAATAAAAAAAATATAATCGCAATATATTTTCAATTATGTTTTTATTTATTACTTTTAAATTTTAAAACAGTAAGTATGTCCGTAGGGTAAATATAAATTAGGGGGAAAAGTTTAGTGAAAATATATCATTATACAATATATTGTACTATGGTGAAAAAAGGAGAATAGTACATCTTCTTACCCCATTGTATCATTCATGATATGCTTTATTTCCATACTATCATATAAGCTAGGACATGGGCCGAATACACCTGATAGTAATAAAAAAAACATATCTTTAGAGAAAAAGACAAAATTTCATGTCTATTAAGTCGAAACAATAAGTTAGATAAGGTACCTATGAAAATGAGACAGAAGTCAATAGGAACATTAGTTGCAAAAACAATGTTCAATTCATCATGAGATAAGGGACAAGTGTTTGATGTCCCTTGTTTAAAAATAGATTGCGCAATAAAGAAAAATTGTTTTTTTTAAACTCAGCTGTGTATTAATTAGATTTACCTTTGATACAGTAGAGTCTGATAAGTAAAAGTTTAATCTGGTAGTTTGATTTACTTTCTCTGATACCCAACTCCAAGTGTACGATGGCTCGCCATAGATGGATGTCATCACCTGTAGGTCAAATTAAAATTGTAACATGACTACTCAAACTTATTTTTTTTTAACCCCCCCCCCCACTTTATGTTAAAGGTACTATTTCATTAACTTGGTCCAATAAAGGAAAAGAAATGCAAGATTTGATCATGAAAAAATTATTAAGGCTTGAATCAGCACAAAATCTTTACTCATAAAATACTTTTTTTTACAAAATTCAATGCATATAGATTACCTGTCTTTGTCCAGACATCCAAAAGTAGATGGACAGCCAATAATAAATAGTTATCACTGTACTGTAGGTCAGTGACCAAAAGAGGAGGATCCTTTCCTAGAGTCAAAGCAATTTCTACATTTCAATTCCCAGTCTGGTATTAATATCTTCTAATAAGACAGCTAAATTTGCATTTAACTTCATATAATAGCAGCTTGATTAAAAAATTATTGTTTAGAAATTTAAAGTACAAATTGTAAGCAAATAAGCAATGCATCTCATCTAGCCCTTTCTTATGTTATTCTCTATCCAAAATTTTCTGAAATCAATTAATTTTTTATAGAGATTTTTAAAAATTAATAAAGAAACATTTTGACAGCACAAAACAATTGGTATAGTATTGTATGGTTATCATATCTGGACAGAGTATTATGTTCTGCCTCAACTTAATAAAACCTTCCTTGAGTTTCAATATTAATCATTGGCCATCATAACTTAGAAAGAGAAAAAATATCAAATGCTATACATTTTCAATTGCAATACTTACCAAACCTGAGTCCATCTTGATACCGTAACAAGAGATCTTTAGATAGTCTTAAAGCATTATCTATTGAAAGTATGATATGTTTTCCCATGGTTCTAGACAGTTGAATATACACAAGGTGTCTTGTCATTTGTTTGACCTGCATTGAACAAAGAGATAAAACCAATGAATAACACTTACAATTAGGCAGCTGTAGTTCCTCTTATTCAGTCAACAGATAGATGTGGTTACTTTTCTAATACTAATACAAGCTTACAGAATAATAATTTTTTTTCGAAAAACTGTCTACCAAACATATGTAAACCGCACATTGTCTGGATACTGTAGAGGATCGTCTGTATTATCTAGTCCAACTTTTGTCTTCATGTATTCAATGAGCTGAAATATACGAAAATGCTGTTATTTTTAAATTTTAATTACTTTTTTAAATATAAATACCTTTTAAAAACTCGTTAGAAATTGATATAAGAATATGATAAATTATTTGAAAATAATTTATATTTGCATAAAATATAACAACAATTATTTTATTTATATAAAGTAACAATTTTAAACTTTATTGAGAATTAATGAATGGGCTTGAAATACCTTGTCTACTTCTTCAGAGGTCAGGAAGTCCACATACAGTCTCATATCACTGTAGCAGCAAGAATGGTGACCAAACTTGTCATAATAATCTTGTAACAATCGCAAAATATCTTCTGAAATAAATGTTTGATTCAGTGTCATAAATTTATATTTATCACTGTATTGGAGAATGTAAAAATGTTAAAATAAAATTACCAGCAGTTACCTTGTGATTCCAGACAACTCCAGTTTCTTTTCAGAAGCTGCTTCCTGAATTCAATCTGAGCAAGATAGGGCCCCCTCAATAGCACGCCATCACTCATGGCTGCAATTTTCTCCTTTATGAAGCTATCCATTTCCTTCAAAGTGCTGTCTGACAATTCACTGATAAAATTGTTTCAATAAATGTATTATTCATTTCTTGTCATTGGCAATGTCTCAATTATTAAAAAGAGAAAAATTGTTAATTCTTAGCATCAACCACAAAAAGATATGTTAAGAATATATACTAAACTTGATTAGCATATTCTAAAACTAAAAGTTTATTCAATAATCAAGTTCAATTTCTTTTTAAATAATCAGAAAACAGTAAATCTTAAAATATGGCAGACCTGTTTACCCCCAAACTCTTAAAATCGTACAATATCATTCAATACATTATCTTAATAGTAAAAAATAAACATACAGCATATTTAATGCATACACCTCAAAATCGTACATTATACGCCAAAATCGTAAGTGTAAACAGGTCTGATATGATCCTAAATATTGACATTTCCTTGATTTATGCTGGAATTAATGACATAGTGAAGAGACTAATTACTTTAAATTTGCCTTAAAATAGAAGACTAGGTCAATTTGAAGTTTTTTTAAATTTTGTTGTGAGATGCCCTAAAATCATAACCAATTAAAATTTTTTTTTTTTTTAAAGATTTAGAGTTAATAACTTTTTTTTAAAGAGGTCATGATTTATATTAAAACCTAAAATTATTAAATTCATAACCAACCTCTTGTTCTCACTTATATGTTCCTCCACCATATGAAAGCCAGCATCTTGATATTTAAGCCAAAACGTCCAGTCATCTGGTCTGAAAGGAGGTGAAAATATTTCATATTTAAAAACTATGAACTTAAATAACAATGACTAAGCCTTAATGAAATGGTTTCAATTATTGTAAAAGATAATAATTAACTTCTCATTCTTAAAATATTACGTTTCATTCAAAAGGTCTTTGTATATCTTGAAGACTTTGTCCCACTTGGCCATCTGAGTGCAGACATGAGCTAGTCTTGTTTCTCTTAGGTTTAATTCATTGCCAAGTTGTCCTGATATGAATGTATTCAAATTGATTAATAATACCAAATCATTCATAAAAATGTAAATGGCAAAAGCAAAGAAAATTAATAAATAATAGCATATAGTTTCCAGAAGTATAAATAACTACTATCAGATTTTGTTCTGGCTCAAATCAGAGGTTGAAAAACTTTTTATGGAAAGGGAGCTATTTTAATATTTCAGGCAGGATGGTCAGAAGCCAAACTTGCTTAAAAGCGGGATGAGGGGCCTTAGTCCCTAGAGCAGTTTTTCTCAATGTGGGCTTTATCCTCCCCACCCCACCCCCTGCAGGCCACAGAAAATTTCTTGAGGGTCACAAAAATCTTAGAAAATTGGACATAAAAATATGTAAAATGAGCCCCTTTTTATATTAATAAGAGGAAAGTGGTACCACAGAGCTAAATAAAATGTTAAAGTGGACCACAGGCAAAAAAAGGTTGAGAAATGATACTCCAGGGAGTGGGGCAATGTGTTTCTTCATGTACTCTTGGGCTTTAACTTGACTTAGCTTTTAGCGATGCATTTATTTCCTCTTTCCCATTTACAATATACTATATATTTTAATTTTGATATGCATGAATGTAAGATGAATCTCTACTTATGTGCAAGGAGAGGAATACAATGCCTAGAGACAGGTTGTAAAAAGAGCTTTTCTTTTTGGCCCACTTCCAGTCAGTTTATTTACCAAACATCATTAAGTGTCATGTCATTGATATTAATAAAGTGAACACATTTTTTGTAAACAATGGCCATGGGTGCTGTAATGATAGGTTACAAATGCAGATATTTTGTAGGGAGGTTTAGATACAAGTTTTTAAGTCAGCGTGACACACACACAAATGTATAGCATCACAGTAGATGATATCAGTGTGTGATTGAAAAGCTATAGAAGCACTATGTAGGACTCATGCATAGCACACACTTTGAAAAATTAAAGATTTTAAAATCCATAAGCTCAGGCCAGCAGTTATAGTCTACATGTTGCATGACCAACCCAAATGTCCCAAATGATTAAAAATAATAATAATAATAATTTGGAGCTTATACCTAAACTGCTTCAACACCAAAACTGACAATTAATTATAATTCTAAATAACCCTGGTACAAAAACTGTAGAAATAACTGAAATGTAATTCCTTGCTTAGTATCCTATACTATATAATTTGGACAAACCTCCAAGAGGACCTTCAAGAATTTCCAAAGCTTCCTGCCATTTCCCTTGTAGCTCTAAGATGATGAGATACAAAAGTATTTCTGAAAGAGATATTAAAAAAACCCAGATGATTTCAAGTCAGAATATATATTAAAACAAATCTCAAACAAAATGTATGCACTTCCGACAAAGTTTACCTCATAATATAAAACAAAGATTGGGGAAGCAGATTGTGCCACTCTTCAGTTGTTTTTGTATCACAAGCACCATTTCATCATTGGCATATGATCAGCTTATGAGTGGGGTAGGGGAGATGGCTTTAGAATGAGCAATTCTGGTCAATCAAGATTAACTTTTAATTCTGGATATATTAACTTTTCATACCTGCCTCAGCTTCTATTTTGTCCTCTTGAATATATTTCTTGGTCATCTTTTCAGCTAGGGGTAGGAATGTAGTTTGTCCAAGCTTCTTATCATTGTGTCCCTAAATATACAAAATAAATGAAGATAAATTCCTTTTAATGATTTCCTTTAAAAAGTAAGTACATAGAATGCAATTTATTGTTACATGAATGATGTTTAGGATAATGGGCATTCTACTGCAATAAATTTATTTTCATTTCTTCATAAGTTTCTTATTGAAACAATAGCCCAACCAAAACTTCTCCATGTTAACCTGACTTATTTTCTTAAATATAGAGATAGAAAATTTAGAAATTAGTGGGGAGATTTCCGTAAATATTTTTACAAACTTTCTTTAATATCCATATGCTCTCACCATGTACTTGTAAACTGTTTCCTTTGCATAACTAACCTGCATAACAATGCTCATAACTGCCCAAAAGTAATAAGGATTCTTGTTGGGACGCAGCTTGTGAAGAGACATGGCAGTTCTTTGCTGCTGCTGGTAGTTGCCAAGTCTAACATGAGCCATAAACAAACAAGACAAAATATCTTCATTGTTGGGTTGATGCTTGCTGGCTGCTTCATACAGGCTGGCAATTTTTTCATCTAAAGAAACAGACAAAATTTGTATTCACTTAATTACCTTTAACGTTAAGCTTAACCTAGTTGAACTGTATAATTTGTTTTCTTGACCACACCATTTTCATTTAAAATCATTTTTTTCCAAAAGCAAAAACTCATTTCTGTCATATGCAACCTGATGTGACCTAGAGACTTCCATGGTGGCATGATTCTATATGATTTCACTCAAGAATCTATAAGTTTTGATGCATTTCCTCTTATATCATTCATATATTAGTGTGTGATATGCAAAAATAAGGCCTTTTTCATTGTTTAATATTTTCTTAGCCTCAAAAGCTAAATAAATCCTTTAACTTTATCCATTTCTGGATGCATTAGTCCAGTGGTCAGTAACCCGCTCAAGAGCTATTTAATCGAATAAATGCAGCATTTTTCATTACACCTATTTAAATTTAGGAGAGATGATGAGAGCTGATATAGATACAATAGTTAACATGCTGCACCCTCTGTTTGAAAAAATATGGGAAGAAGAGAGAGTTAAAAAAGATTGGAAAGAAGGATACCTCATCAAGATACCAAAGAAAGGGGATCTCAGCAACTGTGGAAATTACAGGGGAATCACACTGCTGTCTGTACCAGGAAAAATCTTTAACATAATTATTTTGAATAGAATGAGAGACCAGGTTGACATGAAGCTACGAGATCAACAGGCTGGCTTCCGCCAAAACCAATCATGCACAGATGAAATTGAAATACTAAGAATCATTGGAGAACAGTCCATCGAATGGAACTCCTGCTATATATAAATTTTATAGACTACGAAAAGGCCTTTGATAGCCTGGACCGGCAAACCTTGTGGAAACTTCTTCAGCACTATGGAGTACCAGGGAAACTAGTCATGATCATTCAGAGCTCTTATGAAGAAATGACATGCAGGGTGGTCCACGAAGGTAAACTCACAGATTCCTTTACAGTCGAAACAGGAGTCAGACAAGGATGCCTTTTTTTCCCCATTTCTATTCATCCTTGCCATTGACTGGATAATGAAAAAATCCACAGACAAAAAGAGGAATGGGATACAGTGGACACTCTGGGAACAACTGAATGATTTAGACTTTGCAGACAACATTGCACTTCTGTCCCACAACCAGCAACAAATGCAGGAAAAGACAAAAGATGTTGCCACCATTTCAGCACAGCTTGGACTCAATATAAATAAAAGCAAGACAAAAATCATGAAGGTAAACTCATCCAAACAAAAGCATATTTGTCTAGCAGGAAAGGCACTGGAAGAAGTAGAGTCCTTCCATTACTTAGGCAGCACCATAGACACAAATGGGGATGCGATGCTACATAAAGGCCAGAATTGGAAAAGCTAGATCAGCATTTCTGCTATTAAAGAAAATATGGGAGTCGAAGGAGCTGAAACTGCAAACCAAAGTCAGAATCTTTAATACAAATGTCAAAACAGTCCTACTATTAGGTACAGAAACTTGGAAAACAACAGTGAGCCTTATGCAGAAATTGCAGACATTCATAAACACATGTCTTGGAAAGATCCTGAAAATCAAATGTCCAAATACTATCACCATCAAAGATCTACTAGAAAGGACATACCAGGTGCCCATTGATGATATCATAAAGAAAAGATGGAGGTGGATAGGGCATATGCTCCGAAAACCCCCAGATAGCACCACCAGACAATGCCTAACATGGAACCCACAGGGAAAAAGAAAGAGAGGAAGGCATAAGAATACATGGAGACGTGAGCTAGAGGCAGACACACAAAATATGGGATACACCTGGAAGCAATTGGAAAGGAAAGCACATGACCGTGATGAGTGCCTGCATTGACCACAGCAGTAACAAACTCAAGATTCTAAGCAACTCCAATCTCAACCTCATTTTGAAAAAAAAAAAGAAGACATCACTTATTATAAATGGATTGATTCCTGAATCTTGCAGCTGAGTTGTGTGGTCATGAATATGCTAGTTGTGCAGATGGTTTTTATTTCAATGCTTAAGCGCTGAATGTGTTTAAACTGCTCTCTTTTTTTATCTTAAAAAGATATTTATAATTAGATATTATATAGTCAGTTAAATATTGTGTAGTATTTTAAAAATACATCATATGCCAAGCATAAGTGTTAGTGTTTTAACTTTTACAAGATGCCACTGCCCTTGAACAATCCACCCTGCCTGGGACTCCTTAGTAGATATAATTAAAGAAATGGCTCTTCAGAAAACTGCTGACCCATGCATATGTCTATACTCTTATAGGATGACATGAATTGACATTCAGGAACCTAAAAACAATTAATTAAAAATAAAATTAGGGAACCAGCAAGAATGAGATTACGAGAGCCCCCCAAAATATACAGTAAGCTATACATTATAAAATACTTTAAAAAGATTTGAAGCGCCATTGATCTTACACTGCTGTGTTTCCTTGTAACAAATAGACATGGCATTTAAAGTCTGCTCCTCTGTTGGCTCAGACTGATGTATAGTTTCTAGTAGCGAACTTCCTTCACTATGACGTCCCATTCTAAGCAGGGCGAGGGCCTTCAAGACCTACCAATAAGAACAGATTCTGAAACCTCATTTTAAATACACAAAAAAAGAATGAACATGTCATTTACAAAAATAGTTATTTGAGAATGATTTCCAAACTTACATTAGGTTCCAGTCAGGAATTTTAAACATCAAGACATTATTTATAGAAGTTTCTACAAATAATTAAAATATTAATAATTCTTTTAATAACAATAAACTAGCATCAACTGTTACATACTTTGGCGCATGTAAGTTCCTTCTGTTTTTTTAAAACCTTGTCAGCCTCTTGAATGGCCTTTTTGTTGTTGCCATTATCTAGACAATCTGAAGAAAATAAATGTATTACATACATAATATTATATAACACTTTAATAAAAATGTATTATTCTTTAAACACCATATAATTGACAATGAGTTTAAGTTAAGGTAAATTGTGAATATGAGTATGTCTAATATGAGTATGTCTATATTATTCAGAAATTAGAAGTGAGCTTCAGCAATAGATGCAATAAAAAGAATAAGTTAGGCCTTAAAGAAAACACATGGGGTGATATAGACAGTATGTCATGTCATACCTAGTGATAGTGCAAGTTATTTTTTTAATTTACATTAGTCTCATGATAATTGACAATGTGTATTAAACATTAGGTCCAGCAGGGAGACAGAAAGTTGTACATTATTCAGTAAATTACTTAGTAAATTCTATGTTGAATGGCCTTTTACTTTTATATATAATTGTAAAAAATATACCATGGGGTCATCCATTAATTATGTCAACAAAATTGGGGGGGGGGGGGGGGGGGGGGTTGTGTGTGTGCGCATGTGTGTGGCAATGTTTGACAATTGTTGACAAGGGGGAGAGTTTTTTTTAAAGATTAGTTGAGGCCAACAATCATGTTTTCTCTATTAAAATTGTAGCTTCTAGTTAGGGCGGGGAGCTATTGGTAGTAAACTACCAATAAATTATCAATAATGAACGGTTACGGGGCAATACTTCGCTAGCCTCATTGGAAGCGGATTTTTAAAGCTCATGTTTTTTATTTGATTTGATTGGCTAACTACCAAAAGAAATGTTGACATAATTACTTAGGGGAGGTCATTGAAAGTTTGACTTTGACAGTTGTTGACAAAGAGAGGAGGGGGGGGGGGTGTCAAAAATTGTGTTGATGAAATTAATGTTAATGTTGACAGTGTAATTTACTGTTTAAAATTGAAAAGACCTAGGCCTGACTGCTTATTTTTGTATTGGCGCTACTATTGGTATTAGTATTAATCTTATTTCCTAATTTAGGGCTAACTAGCAATAAAAGCTGAAAGTCAAAGCCTGGTCTTTCCAATCACATCCAATCATTAGACCAATTCAATGATGTTATTTATTATGCTCTTTGAGTCTTCATGTATGTCAGATGATTTGAAAAATTAAGTTGAATTAATTATTTCTACTACTAGTATTAGATGTATAAATTATTATTTTTTGTTGAAAAGTAAACTAAAAATTAAAAACTTGTACGTTATAGTTATAAATTATTAAGGACTGGACCGATAAGTACTTATGACGATGACTTACTTATGTATAGACTGTAGTATATGAAGTCTAAGCTAAGTAACTTTACTTAGTGAGTTATAAGTTAAGTCAAGTATAAGTTAATAAGTAGGTAAAGGCAAAGGGAAAAAGGTAGGTTAAGGACAGTTAAGGTTCAATCAATATCAATGGCAAAGTTGCTCTAGACACTGATCACTGAACTAAAATACTGTTTAATTTTTAAAATTATAGACTGACATGTAATACGGCACTACTGCTCATAATGACAATGACTTAAATGAGAAAATTTAAAGACCTGGTGATGAAATGATTTTAGTATATTAAATTTATTATTGGCAAATAGTAATATAACACTGACAGGGAATCCTCCTGATTTGATTTTGTTTAGTCAGAAGTTTGGATTAGGAGGGGCATGTCAATCGCTTTAATTTTAATGAATATTTATCAAATTTTATTTTGGATGCTTGGGCAGAATAAATTAATGAATTCAAAATAAGGGGGTTTTCGATTCAAATCACTGTCAAAAATTGTATTTTCTAACCGTAAATTGGTCTTAAACGTCTTTCATTGACATCCACATGGCTCCGGGACGCCATTTTCCTTTAAGGTGAAGTATCGCAGAAATAACGATATATAGCGATATCTTGTGTGTTAGAAGCACTCCTGTGTAGAAGCTACACACCACATCAGCCAAGCCAAAACAGTTATCGAAATCAAAACAACTAAAAACAATTGCGAGATAGAAATAGGTAATATATTTACATGTAAAAATATTAATTCTAATTATATATCACCAAATTATTGTGTGTACAAATTATATCTGAGGATTGTTTAACTTTGTTTATTTTTGTGCATAATATTGGCATTTTTTTATGTAGATAGGGATAAACATCTTGACCCGCCCTGAGCGGCACTAACCCTCTTGCAACGCCACTGATGACACATGATGCCTGGTGGTAGCAGTTAAATAAATTACTTTAAAATTTTGTTATGGTAAAATAGTGCTACTTTAAAATTAGTAAGTTAATCAGAATTAGTTCTACTCATTCTGTGTCTTTATTTCATCAGCTGAAGATAAATATGCCTGTATTAAAATGTCTAAACAAATGTCAGTTTTCCTGGATCAGTGAAAGAACTTTTATTATCTTATTAATCCACATGTACATGAACCAGAGTACTGGTACATCAAAGCATATATGGAGACTGCATCACATAAAAGTGGTTAGGCCAGTGTGTGGACAATATGACCACTACAGTTAAGCACACCAACATGCCAAGGCTGAAAACAACAACAACAACACGGTGCCCCACACGTCAAATATACGAGTTTAACATTTTCCCATTGACAGCCTGTACACATAGGTCGCTTCTTTTTCTCCTTACCCATTTCATTAAATGGAATTTTCAATATTTATTACTTAAACGTTCTGGCTTTACTATAGTTGTAACATGGGGAAGACTGCATTAAGGTTGAAGCAATATAATATGAGAAATAAAATATAGAATTGGGGAAAATGTGAAAGATCATTATAGGAATATTAGGAAATAACGAAAGTTTCACATAAGAAGCCCTCAACAAACAAAAAGGAGAAAATGAGTCACTAAGTAAGTCTTGACTGATTGTATAAATAGGTGTTCTAGCAATCCTTCGCTTTCATCAACCAGTGCTGCACCCTGTTAAAGTGGCATTTAAAGCCCCATTTAATTATTTAATTTTAAACAAGATTCTCACCTTTAATTTTTAAAGTATATAAGTGTTTAGGTGTGTGTAAAACACTTTTATTTATCAATAAAAACTCTTAGTTTTATGTTTCGTAGTTGAGCCAAACGTCTTCCATCAGATTTACATTGTCTTGTGGACACGGACACATGCCAAATTTATCATTAATAAAATAAAAAATATTTTTTTAAATATTTTACACGTATAATATATACATATATGTTTAATGATACAAATACAAAAAACTTTTTGCAACTGCTCACGTATGGTAATAAGAATAAGCAAAAAGAAGCGTTAATCACTTAACGTATGTCGAAGATAATAATTTAGTTCTTAGAACTCGGTTGTTAAACAAACTATTTAATGCGTGTCTCTGCGTAAGCCGTGAGACCAGAAAATGGCACGAGTATTGGATGTCTTATTTTTTCTTTATTTCTTTACTCACATACCAATTAGTTTGCTTGTGGATTTTCAGGCATTAATACCGTCTAAGTATTATCCTCAGCAGGTAGGCATACTTATATTACTGTGTAACGCTTTTTGGGGCACATTTAATGATGTTAGCGTGTGATTAAATCGTGTAATCTGTGACCGGAGGTTACCGGCGACCGGTATTCGGGGTACGCATTAAGTAAGTGGAGAGGGTTTTTGTACTTAAAAATTACTTTTTGCGTATGGGGCGTGTGTGTGCTCTCGGCAGAATCCTAACAGTCCATAAATACTCGGTTGTAGATTATTCACTTTCATTTATAAATTATAATATAAAGTATTTATTGGTCATAATTGGGGTAAAAGTGCAGTTCAGGTCCAGGTGCATATATTATTTCTGGCCGGCACTACGTACACCGCGGCGGTGTACCTAGCGAAACTATTGACTTTGGCCTGCGTACACCACGGCGGTGTACCTAACTAAATCATGGTCTGTGGCCTGCGTACACCGCAGCGATTTTAAGTAGCAAAACTATGGTCTTTGGGAGTCTTTAACTTTTTGGCCTAACCGGTACTTGTAGATTTAATGTTATACTCGTGTTAAAACTGAAAACTATTTATTTAAAAATCGTTTAGTACTATGGGAGGAGGATATTGATTAAGTTCCACGCTAATGTGGCAAAGTACTTGTAGAGCATTTCTTATTTTTTTTTTGGAAGGTGTAATGTTAAACCATGATTTATTTTTGAAGGTAACCACTTTATTCTCCACCCCCCCCCCCCTTCCCTCCCCAATATATTGAAATACAAATATATTTATTTATTGTAAGTTTTATCATATGATTGTGAATCTTAATAGGCATAAAAAGGGTAGCTAATTTGTTTGGGGGGGGGGGGCATTATAAATATAACATTGTATGTGATCCCTCGGGGCGTGGTGCAAAAATGAATGAGAAAGCCAGTGAATCTATTTTGTTAGCACCAAGATATAATTACGACACAAATACACTACGGGAAAAGAATTAGTTAACTATAACTGCCTGTATTTAATTATAAAAGAATACACATAAGTTTACATGACAAAAAAAATTTTAAAATACGAAATGCGTTAAGAAATAATACACGCACCTGAACTGCACTTTTACCCATAATTGGTCTACACTACCTATTTATTAATTACTTAAACTTAGTCTTTAGACTTAAACTGTTAATGTTGTTGTTAATGTTAGGGTTATTTAAGAGAGAGCGGCCCAAGTCTATTTCCATGGCCGCCATCTTGGTTGCCTCGACCCGCGCCCTTTAACGTGTTCACGGGTCGAGGCAGCCAAGATGGCGGCCATGGAAAAATAAAATAATTCACGTCTGCTAAAATTTGGAAGAAAAATTTTAAAATGTATGAAAAAATTGTCTGAAATCGATCACTATGCCTAACCTGAACCCTAAATCTATCCCTATGCCTAACCCTAAATCTATCCCTATGCCTAACCCTAACACTAAATCGATCCCTATGCCTTACCCTAACCCTAAATCGATCCCTATGCCTAAATCGATCCCTATGCCTAACTCTTAACCCTAAATCGATCCCTAAGCATAACCTGAACCCTAAAAACTAGCCGTAAATCCACAAGTGAAAACACATGAAATTTCACACTTTGGCAAGAAAACTATAAAAATTAACAAAAAACAATAAAAAGGGCCCCAAATAATTATAAACTGAAGAAATAATGAAAATCCAACTTACAGTTTCATGAAATACACTTTTACACACTTAATTTCAGGTTCCAAGGAAAATATAGCCACAAAATGAATAAATCTCCACACCCCACAGGCACCCTAAAGATATCAAATATGGCGGAACAACCGAAATGTGATGAGCCAACCAATGAAAATTTTACAATTATAATTAATCAACCAATAAAATTTTAATTCCGACAATGTAACTCTTTTAACAAAAAATACGAAAGAAATAAGGGGAGTGAATCCAAAACAAAGTCGTCATGGCCGCTCAATCTGAAACAGCAAATTAATGTATGACGAGTCGCGTCAGCAATAAATTTTACTTTTATTTAAGTCTAACATTTATTAGGCCTATTCATATTTATTCCTATTTGTTAATCTTGTATCCACCACAGGCCACAGTCACAGGCCTCGTAAATTTTTAGTTAATGCAGTATGATAAATAAGATGGGTTTTGCAAAGAGTTGTCTCACCCTAAATGCAGTCACATCACTTTTGGGAATCCCAACACTGGACTTAATGAAAGTTAATGTGAATAGACCAGTTCTTGGTCCTAAACAATGTGTGTTATTGATATATATGATGTTGTTTTAAAAATTCTGATGTCCTGAGAGCTATCCACATGGGAAATATTAGTGTTTCATGCTTATGACATTAATAAATTGTTCACAAATATTTCACCTGTGATTCCTGATAATGACAACATAAGATTTCATTACGCCCATAACATATAGTATACTATATAATGTACACTAATGAAGTAGTTCTTTGTCTGTATGTCTTACTTTCAGATATTTTCACCAACCACTTCTGAGGGGATGAGGGTCCCTCGGGTCCCAAGTTACCCTCTGAAAATCTGGTCACTGTACCTAACCTAATTATATTCTTTTTTGTTAGGCTACATTTGTGATTGTTTTAGATATAAGACTGGGCATTGTGACAACATATTCTCTTTTGTTGTCATACTGTAACCTCTACTTTTTCTAGGGGCTAGGGATGTTAACTAAGTTTTTTTGTTTTTTTTTGCAAAGCTGTTATCAGTATTGTTAGGATTCCAGTTTCAAAATATTTCAACCAGAATATACCGATAATGTATATTTTGTATCCAATAGCTACAGCCTTGTTACCTTGTAATACTCAAAATATCTTTAATATAAATTAAAACAAGTACTCAGGAGGAAAAAAAAAATAACCTAGCTATCCACCCTCCCTTATACTTATTAACAACTTGGAGGTACCGGTATTCTCTAAAGTTCTGTCAAATCTCTTTGTTTTATCACAATTATACTATACACCTTTGAAAAAGTATCCATCTCATTTAAGAACCACTGAAATAGAAATGTTAATGTTGAGGGTCTTTAACAATAGTAAAAAAAAATTCCTCACCACAAAATTTTTTAATCGTCCACTTCAACAGATGTAAAAAAAAATTACCGGTATTAAAATTGTTGGTTCCCTTCACACAAAAAAAATAGCCATGTCTTTTTCTTTTACAGCTGATTGAAGTTAAAGAATGGTACTGCCGTGAATTCCGAGATCCTCTGATGCTTTCTCCTCCCATCTGGTTCAAGTCTTTAATTGTTTGTGAATTTTTCCAGTTCATATTCTTTTTTGTTGCGGCTTATGGCTTTTTTAAAGGTAAGACTGCTCTGTTATTTTCGAAAGCTATCTTTGGTGTATACTGTCCTTTCAAGATCTGGATGATTTCTTTGTGTTTATTTTCACTTCTAAAAAGGTAAAATGCAATTCATTTTATTATTATTTTGAACAAAACCTTACCATCTTTTTTAACATTCGCTGGTTAAATAATTTTCTAAATGCTCTTTTTTTTTTTTTTTAACTTTAGGAGTTAAACAGTGATTTTTTTTTTTTTTTTTTTTTTTTTTTTTTTTTTTTTTTTTTTTTTTTTTTTTTGTTTAAATATTTTTTTTTTTTTTCTTTTTTTTTTTTTTAACCTTAGGAGCTAAACAGTGCAAGTGGTTACGGTTGCCCTCCTTGATATATGGATCTCATGTTGCAACAACTCTGATTCCAATTTTTACGCATGTCTTGTTTTACGACTTCTCCAACGAGAAACTGCCCAGCCCTAGGAACCTTAATGAACGGCTGACTCTGCTATCCGTTTATAGCCCCTACTTGATTATTCCCATTCTGCTCATCCTTGATGCACTTTTTAGTTCAGCTTATCGTCCCTCATCATCCCAGCAACAGAAGCCAAAGCAGCAGCAGAAGGTGCAACAGCAGCAGAAGCCACAACAGCTACAGAAACCTCAACAACAAAAGTCGCAACAGCAACAACAACATCTGAAGAAAACCAAATAATGTAAATGCCAGCAATTGGTCATTAGTTAATTTTAAGTCCACAATGTATTCAATCTTTTTGGCCTTGCTATAATGAAATTGTCATTCTTTTTGAAAAAATTAAGAAATTTTTACTTAGCCATGAACTATTTAATTTTAAATATTGTTAAAATATTTTAATTTAAGAAGATTGTTGTGTGCATTTTAGTGAGCAACTACTTCATAAGAGAATGCTATATATTTAAATTCTGCTAAAGTCTGTTGATGAATGACATGGCTGAGTTTGATGTTATTAAAAGTCAGCACTACTGATAAAAATCTTAAATTCCTGTAATTAATACATTCTCATTCAGATGGAAGTTTTATTAATAGCGAGGATACTGATATTTTTAGATCACAGTTGTGTGTTTAAAAAAAAAAGGTAAAAATTGTCTGGATACTGGTAAAGTTAAGTGGCTCATTAAATTAATTATTTATTTATTTATTTATTTAGGCATTTTTATATAGCGCTTATCATAAAGCTCTAAGCGCTTTACAATTATTAAAACAAGTAAACTAAGTAAATACAAATGAGACACTAGGATAGTAACTACTATTCTATAGAAACAATGAAAATGGCTATAAAAAGAGGACACTTTGACACTTCAGGATTAAACCGAAACAGAAAATTAGGTAGGGCAAGGAGGGTGCATCACAGGTCATAGGCGGACCTAAACAGATGAGTTTTAAGGGACTTTTTGAAAATGGACGAGGTTTCACTATGACGTATATGGAAGGGGAGCTGGTTCCAGAACGTGGGCCCATGGAAGCAGAATTATAATTTTAGCAAATTTATTTGGATGTAGATAAGTTACACGTAATATTATTTTAACAAGTTCAGAATTTCACCAAATTAAATGCATCCATTTTTATAGAGATCTATGTAAGCCTACCAAATTATATTATATTGGTATTTGATGAATGGATTTTTAAATTTTTTTCGTGCTGTTAGTTTTAGAATTAAAACTTTATGTTTGATATGACTACTATAGTTAGTTGTGTATTAAAGTGATCATCTGTTACTATTTGAATGTTTGATATGTACCGTAATGATGTTTTTAAACTACACTTAATGTGATTTGATAAAGAAGATAGATTTTTATAAACAAATTTTGCTATGTCCTTCATAATCAGATTAAATCTGTAAAATAAAATTCCATTTCAGTTTCTTTTTTAAAACATTTTTTAAATATTTAAAAAAAAAAAAAATACATTTAAAGTGTATATTTTTATAATTATATGAATTATAGTTTTCTGTTCCAATACAATCTCTTGGTTCTCAAAGCTTGATGACTCTGTATGTTGAGGACTTAAGTCAAGTCACACCTTCAAACAAACCATTCAACATGAATCTGTGTGAGCTAAGTAGGTCACCACATTCTAAACTGAGTGTTGATTGTTTGTTTAAAAATTGTGTGTTTGCAAAAATTTCTTATCCAATGTCATACTATAGCTGGTGTCATCTAATACTGACACATATCATATAAAATAAATACCTACGCATGTCTTGGTATTATTTTATCAATTTCTCAATTAATTTGAAGTGTCTATTTTGCTTGTGTTCACTTAAATAGTTATTAAAAAGCTTAGTCCATAAGAAGCTTAGTTCATAAGAATAACGATGATGAAAAAAAAAAGATTGCCCTAAAGTGTTGTTCCTTCGTGATGTAATGTTGAACTGACCACCTTTGTTTCTTTGTTTGTTGAAGCATGACCTAGCATTTAAGAGACCAGCCGACTGATTGGAAGATTTCATGTTTAAACATTTAATGTAACATTGATGGATTCTTTTAATACAGATATATATTTTTTTTTTAAAGTTAAAGACATAATAATGTATTATTTTAGCACAAAACAATTAAACTGACCTTTTAAACATTGAAATGTTGCTTTCTTCAGTGGGTCACATTTGAAAACGTGGAAATGATGATAGCCATTGGTGATTGTTTTGCTCAACATAAGTACTCCAGTGGTTGGGTAGTTATTTGATCAATAGGAGTTCATTAATATGCATAACTGGTGAGATGCTATGGATGGGGTTTGCTACTGTATGAGTACTGGTGATTCATTTGTGCCCATTAACCGGTATAGTTTGACGGTTAAGTTCTAGTTTGGCCAGATAATAATTACCGGTATAAATTATACCTTGTGAATCTCATGAAAAGTTCTCTTTCCTAATACAAGGGGAGATGATGCTGTTAGTATTAGCTGCATGATGTCAATCTCATAGTTATCGCTCACTCAATGACTGCCTCATTACTAATTCTCCAACTTCCCATGTAGATAGAAGCCTGAAATCTGGCAGACTTATTCCTTACAGCCTACTTATAAAAGTTAAGCAGGTTTCATTCTGAAACTATATACCGGTTGGGGCCGGGGGCCAACAATTTTTTTTTTCTATATGAGCTATATAAATAAAATGATCAACAAATACTGCTACATGAATAGATGGATCTAGACCAAACTTAATATACATACATTTGATTATCCATATTCGAATACCGAAAGATACTTAATACATAATATCCATCCCTCTGGGGCCTCAATGAAGTAATCTCAATGATGACATTTCAGGCGTAGCTACCGGCGTGGAAGTGTTGGTTTAATCTCGTTTTTGTTATCACTAAAACTTTTCAGTTGTTTCCTGGGCCCCGGAGAAGTAGGAAGTATATCGCAGCGCTGCGACAAACAGCATGAGGCGATGAAGCCAATGATGTGACTATTAGTACACTGGGTACCAGAAGTGAGAGGTTGGGATTCAAAATCTGTTTAAATTTTTTTTTTTTTTTTAGACAAAATGAGGTACCGTATCAAATGAAAGATAATTGAATAGACTATATGTTTGTAAACTTAATTTTTCAGTATAACTAAATAAACTACCACAAATGACATCCGAGTAGCTTGACTCTAATGGTAACCGGTTGCGAATGGCGGCGCTGCGTGTCTGTTGCAAACCCAAAAATAAAATTGTAAATCTTTTTTTAATCCAAACCTCTCACTTCTGGTACCCGGGTACCTATAGCCACTTACCAATGTAGTCTCCCTTGTCTTGTGTTAAGCTCACAGCAAATCATAACATTTAATAACATTGTTACGGCTGACATATCTTGTCAGTTTCGTATACTGCCTTTTCAAACAATCTTTGAATTACATTTCCATCTACTCATTGGCGAAGCTAGGGGGGTGGGGTGCATATCGCACCGGGTGACACCATCTCAAGGGGGTGACACAAAATTTAAAAAATGCATATTTACAGAGCAACACTGCTCGGTCTAACAGAGCACACTGCTCGGTCTAACAGAGCAACACTGCTCGGTCTAACAGAGCACACACTGCTCGGTCTAACAGAGCAACACTGCGGTCTAACAGAGCAACACTGCTCGGTCTAACAGAGCACACACTGCTCGGTCTAACAGAGCACACACTGCTCGGTCTAACAGAGCACACACTGCTCGGTCTAACAGAGCACACACTGCTCGGTCTAACAGAGCAACACTGCTCGGTCTAACAGAGCACACACTGCTCGGTCTAACAGAGCAACACTGCTCGGTCTAACCGAATTTCATAAAAGGATAACCGATCACACGTAAATTTTCCACACATGTAACCAATCCTTTATTAAAATATCAAGGTCGATGCGTCAGAAAAGTGGTGACCCTATACATGGGTCAAGTAAACATTTCTAACCATGATTCAAAACCAATTGAAGTGTTCGGTCACTTTAGTAAGTGACACTCTTTTATTATATGGTTTGGTTCACTTGAGAGAATATTTTCCTTTTTTGCTGCATCCACTCATTGATGAGATGTTGAAATGGAACACACTGGAATGTCGGTAAGAAGACTGTCAACAACACTTGGGAGGGCTCGTCATCCAGCTGTTACGATTGTAGATAGTGAAAGTGAACGGTAAGTTTCATTCATGTTTGGTGACGATTAAAGCTATATGTGATCCTACTGAAATTTGAAAACAATGTCTTTTACTTGCTGTCTGTGATTTCATGTTTATCTGCTACCTTTACCTTTGGGCTGATCTGTTCAAGGAAGTTAATCGTACACAGCAGTATCTGCAGACGACTTAAGGCTTTATTCTTTGCAAAGAGGTGACCAACCTAGAGGCCTTGCGATTGTTTCTCCACGAGAAGCGCTGTCACTTGGAACATGCTATGGAAAATGCACTTTTAAAATCAGACTAAATATGAAAACTTGGTAAAGAGAAGATTAAGGTTAAGAAGAGAACGGCAGGAGAACAGTTAATAGATGCTTGACTCTTTTTCTCTCTCTCTCGCTCTCTCTCTCTCTCTCTCTCTCTCTCTCTTCGAGAAGAAAACAGTAGGGTGTTGCAGGAGTGTATTGATCATCTTCATTCTGAACTCCAGATCAGATCATCAGCGATCAAGATATGTTTGGGGGTATTCAACCCAAGCTAGTGAAGAAGAGCTATAGGTGCCCACGTCCAAATTAAACTCTTTCTATGATGAGTTAACAGAAGATGAACTTTTAAAGGAAATACTAAGGCTTAGAAGACACATCCAGGCAGATGACATTCAGTGTCACAAAGTCATAGACAAAGTCCGTATTTGAGTTTTAAAATTCATAGCTGAATGAGACTTCATAGAATCTCTTCCGAAACTAAGCTCTCACTAAGCCTTAGATTGTTACTTACGATCTGTGTGTCTGTGGCTTCATGTGAGCGGAGCTTTCCAAAACTTAAGCATATCAAGAACTATTTACGATCCACCATAGACCAGCCAAGGCTTTCTGATCTCAATCTCCTATCAATTGAAAGTGATACGATAAAGGAAATTGATTTGGATCAATTGATTGATAGGTTTGCAGATTTCAATACCAGGAATGAAAATTTTTTAAATACGGTACCGTACATTAAATTTAAAGTAAAAAGTGATCTTCATTTGCCCAATTTTTTATTTAGATCTGAAAAATCCTTTCTCACAAGGACAGTCAGTAAAAATCTTAAATTTATTGAAGTAAAAACTACGTTTTAAAAAATTTATCAGCTTCAACACAACTATTAACGTTTATTATATATATATATATATATATATATATATATATATATATATATATATATATATATATATATATAT
>CAXITT010000247.1:772844-788239 GCA_964033795.1 Lymnaea stagnalis
GGGGGGGGGGGGTAGAGGTGGGACATTAGAATATTAAAATAGTTCAGAGGCGGTGACGTACGGGGGCGGGGGGGGGTTAAGGGAATCACTAATTAGGATTCTTATAAAGTGCGTTACTTGAAGGCATGTTTTATCAAGTAAGTTTAGCAGTCACAATAGTAGATGGTAAGTTCATTGTTTTGGGGCAGGGCTAAAGCCAGTTTATAATGATGGAATATAGAGAACTGGTGCACATCCCCTTACTTTAGGAAACACTGGAAGAGCTTATGGGTTGGGATACTCTATGGCTATTAGTAGGTCAACCAACCATATTGCCACGTTGATTTGAAGCCGCTTCCTGGTCGAGTTCTCTATCCCTCGGCGGAAGATGTCTTGGTGAGGAAAGTCTGTCTTCACCCGGTGGAAGATGTCGTGGTGAGGAAAGTCTGTCTTCACCCGGTGGAAGATGTCGTGGTGAGGAAAGTCTGTCTTCACCCGATGGAAGTTGTCTTGGTGAGAAAGTCTGTCTTCACCTGGCGGAAGATGTCTTGGTTAGGAAAGTCTGTCTTCACCCGGTGGAAGAGGATGTCGTGTTGAGACATTTCTGTCTTACCCCCGACCAGGACGCTGTTGCGTCTTCATAAATATCAATAATACCATGCTATGTCTATAGACTTTCTGTAGAACTGTGGGAAATTGTATGAACCGCTCACAACTGTTTTTCAGGCTTAACTTAAAACTTAAAGCACATTTTACCCCCATGATGTATTTTTCTCATAGTTCTGTTTGTTTCAATCATGACACTGTATCACGAATTGCTATCTTTTGCTTATCTTGTCCTTGCATGGTCACAGACCAGTCTCAGGTCACACAGCCTGCTCCCTAGAAAACAAATGTGCCGGCAGGCCGGATGGCATGTATGCAGACCAGGTAACGAGACTGCTCCAATTTTTCTTAATCTCCGTTTAGAGGTTTATTTTTATTTTATTTTTTTAAAGAGACTAGACATATTATTTGTTGAGATTGCACTGGTAAAAGTTACATTTTTTTAATAGGGAAAAATAATGTTAGATTTGGTAAAAAGTTCAATAGGTTATGAAGAAACGTGTAAATTTTGTTAGGTGAAATGCATTAAGTTTTGAAGTAAGGAGTAGATTTTGTTTACTGGAAGTCAGTGATTACTGTAAAGTATGACGTACTCATACTTCGACCACCGGCGATCCCCTAACTAGTGGCTTCGCGTATCCTTAAGGGGGGTCCATGGTCACACTTTCAAGAACCGTCTGTCTGCATGCTTATTTGCACGTCCCGTACTGGTTAATCTCTATTCACTACGTGTTTAATCTCCCCCTTATTGCTTTATACTCTCCCCTTATATTGCTTTATAATCTCCCCTTAATTGCTACATACTCTCCGATTCACTAACTTTCCAAGCTTTAAAATGATGGCTCGGTATGAAGATGTATCCATCGGCAGAAAAATGAACACGTACAATATATTCAAAACATATTTCCGTTTATTTATTTATTTAGGCATTTTTATATAGCGCTTATCATAAAGCTCTAAGCGCTTTACAATTATTAAAACATGTAAACTAAGTAAATACAAATGAGACACTAGGATAGTAACTACTATTCTATAGAAACAATGAAAATGGCTATAAAAAGGGGACACTTTGACACTTCAGGATTAAACCGAAACAGAAAATTAGGTAGGGCAAGGAGGGTGCATCACAGGTCATAGGCGGACCTAAACAGATGAGTTTTAAGGGACTTTTTGAAAATGGACGAGGTTTCACTATGACGTATATGGAAGGGGAGCTGGTTCCAGAACGTGGGCCCATGGAAGCAGAAGGAGCGTTCACCGATGTTCTTAGTTTTAGTTCTTGGGATTGAGAGGGTTCTACTGTCAATGGAAGAACGTAGTTGTCTTGTTTATTTCCGTTTATTTAAACCAATAAAGGCATCTTATCTTACCCTATCTAATCTCATCTTATCTTATTAAAAGCACTTTGTCATTTCAGACCGATGCCTGTCAAACATACATCAGATGTCTAGGGGAAGCTGTCGTTGGTCAAGTTTACTGCCCTGCAAGTAAGTCGCTGTCATGAGTTGTGCTCCAACACGGCAGACCGCTTTGACGCCCGGGTTGTCTGCACCGTTCATGGGTCGTTAAAGTAAATCCGTAGACAGCTAGTTCGAGGCTTAATCCAAGTTTCACACAAAGAAACTATTTTTAACACCACGAACCCATAAACTGCTCCCATGATTGAAATCAGCACATACAAAAATGTGTACAGCGTACCTTGGGGAGGTCGATAGGTACAACGTTTCGGAACTTTTTTTACCCAACTGTTATAGACAAATTATAAAACACCACTGACATGATCTAGGTGCATGCCTTCAGCAGATTCCGTTTCTACAACAAGGGAAGAGTCGAACGTCTAGCTAGATTGACCCATCGGTGATCGCTTACAGTTTTGAAAATAATTTTATGAAAAGCCCCTTGATAGACCAAAAAAAAAAAGAGAGAAATAATCTAAAGCGAGGGGAAAAGTGGGGCCAAAGCAGTTGCTGACTGCCTACGAAGCTATTGTGGACTGTCTCTGAAGCTATTATGGTCTGCTTGCGAAGCTATTGTGGACTTTCTACGAAACTATTGTGGTCTGTCTAAGAAGCTATTGTGGACTGTCTACGAAGCTATTGTGGACTGTCTACGAAAATATTGGGGTCTGTCTACGAAGCTGTTTTGGACTCTCTATAAAGCTATTATGATCTGTCTGTGGACTCCATCTTAAGTTTCGACACATCCATTGACACCATCTTAAGTTGCTCACATCCATGGACACCAGCATAATTTGAACACACCCATGGACTCAATCTTAATTTGGATGCAGCTATGGACACCAGTGTAACTTGGACACACCCATAGACAACGACCTTACTTGGACACATCCATGGACACCAGCGTAATTTGGACAGATTACAGCAACATTGAGACCGGAACACAAGTTTAACCCGTGCATCTTTCTTGAGAAAAGAATCCAAGAGCATTTCATCAAATTTTCTAACTATGAATTTTACAACAATGATCGGAGATCTGGTTATTATGGGATGGTAGTGATCGGAGATCTGGTTATTATGGGATGTCAATGATCGGAGATCTGGTTATTATGGGATGGTAGTGATCGGAGATCTGGTTATTATGGGATGTCAATGATCGGAGATCTGGTTATTATGGGATGTCAATGATCGGAGATCTGGTTATTATGGGATGTCAATGATCGGAGATCTGGTTATTATGGGATGGTAGTGATCGGAGATCTGGTTATTATGGGATGTCAATGATCGGAGATCTGGTTATTATGGGATGGTAGTGATCGGAGATCTGGTTATTATGGGATGTCAATGATCGGAGATCTGGTTATTATGGGATGTCAATGATCGGAGATCTGGTTATTATGGGATGTTAATGATCGGACATCTGGTTATTATGGGATGGTAATGATCGGAGATCTGGTTATTATGGGATGTCAATGATCGGACATCTGGTTATTATGGGATGTCAATGATCGGACATCTGGTTATTATGGGATGTATCGGATGTCATGTCCACCCCTACACCTTGATAATTTATAAAAATGATGTCATTTCCTTTTAATTAGAAAAAAAAGCTTTAACAAAAACGAATCATTTGCTGTTGTGACCGAAATTTGGACATTTTCCGCAGATTGAAATTGATAATTATAATCATAATCTAAATGATATTTTCTCGTTCTTAGGCACGGTCTTCAACGAGGAGATTCAAAGTTGTGACTTCAAGGTGAACGTCGCTTCCCCGTGTGGCACCAAGGTTATTGTCCTTGGATGATGGATAGCTGGCCTCGTCTTTCACACCGCATCCGCCATCCATCGTCCCATCCATCCATCCAGCAGCACCAACAGCAACGGTTTCTCTAAAACAACCGACACACAAGGAGTGTGTTTAATTTCACTGGAAAATGAATAAAAGAATTAGTTTATAAAAGAATTGGCTTTTTGTTCATTTTAATTACCGTATGTCTTTTCTGTTGGAAAGCTTCAAGCAACTCTCAAGTTTCTTGTCGCTTGGAATAAAAAAAATAATTAATTCCTAATACATGTATCAAATGATTTACAGTTTACTTTCGTTTTCTCAATGGCGTTTTCGGCATTTACAGCTTGCTGTTGATTGAGCATTCCGAATTAATAGTTGAACAGAAACTTTTAAATCATATTCTGTTTTCGGATCGCTCTCATTATAAAACGGAGGTGAACACAATAAAAAAAAAAAAAAAAAAAAAAAAAAGAAAGAAAAAAAAAAAAAAAAAAAAAAAAAAAAAAAATGTGATTAAAAAAAAAAATAATAATAATAATAGAGGGAGAAAATTTATGTTATTAACATGCTTCTGAAAAAATGAAGTTATGCCCCTTGCTTTTAAAAGTGATTTTTCAATTATTACTGTTTCTAGCAACTGTAGAACGTGAATTTAAAAAAAAAGTACAGAATTAAATCTTCATAAATAGTATTGCCGTATGTTAGCACATATGGTATAACGCGAGCAATCGAGGCGCTAAAACGCATACATATTGTGACCACATCATACAAAATCGTTCCTTACCGGTACATGATTTCTTTACACCACTGGCTTTCGGCGATCGAGCGCGCATCACACCTGCGCATAACACGGGTAATGGGGAATAGAGGACCCTACCTTTGACCATAAACGTATTTAATTCTTTTTGACCATCAACGGTTCAATTTTAAACATTGTAATAAACACCAGACATTTTTAGACTTTGCAACCATTTTTTTTTTTTTTTGTGTGCCTACTTTTAGAAAGGGAGAAATCCATAACTATACAGAGAATACAATTAGAAAGATATAATATCTATCTAATAGATGGGATAAAATACAAGCTATATTCACCATTTTGAATCAAACGATTGTTTCTGGTAACTTGTTCACGTCCGTTTTTTTGTTTTTTGAGAAACAATGTGTTCCATTGTTTTAGTCTATTCTATGCCATTAAGTGTCGGGCCATTAGAAATATTTGATATCAGAATAATTTGGACTCTTATGAAGATCTGTTTTTTTCTTCATTTGAGTAGAACATGCTTGTTGGCTAAGGTAGGTTGTTGGCTAAGGTAGGTTGTTGCTAAGGTAGGTTGTTGCTAAGGTAGGTTGTTGCTAAGGTAGGTTGTTGCTAAGGTAGGTTATTGCTAAGGTAGGTTGTTGCTAAGGTAGGTTGTTGCATAAGGCAGACATTTTAAATTTTTTTTTTTTTTTTGCTGATTCTTGTGTCCACACTTCAGCACATTACTGAGTTTCTGGTGTCTAGATAAATTATTGTTTTTATTGGTGTTTTCTAAATTTGGAAATGCATAAAACAACGCAGTGCCCATTTAGAAAAACACCGTTTGAGACCCGTTGATATAGAGCATGAGCCAGGTATGGTTCAGTATGAGTAATATAACGCATTACATACTTGCTGGTATAAATTCATGTCATCAGCTTCACTATTGCCTGTACTAACTCATGCCATCAGCTTCACTATTGTCTGTACTAACTCATGCCATCAGCTTCACTATTGCCTGTACTAACTCATGTCATCAGCTTCACTATTGCCTGTACTAACTCATGTCATCAGCTTCACTATTGCCTGTACTAACTCATGCCATCAGCTTCACTATTGTCTGTACTAACTCATGTCATCAGCTTCACTATTGTCTGTACTAACTCATGCCATCAGCTTCACTATTGCCTGTACTAACTCATGCCATCAGCTTCACTATTGCCTGTACTAACTCATGCCATCAGCTTCACTATTGCCTGTACTAACTCATGTCATCAGCTTCACTATTGCCTGTACTAACTCATGTCATCAGCTTCACTATTGTCTGTACTAACTCATGCCATCAGCTTCACTATTGTCTGTACTAACTCATGCCATCAGCTTCACTATTGCCTGTACTAACTCATGCCATCAGCTTCACTATTGCCTGTACTAACTCATGCCATCAGCTTCACTATTGTCTGTACTAACTCATGCCATCAGCTTCACTATTGCCTGTATTAACTCATGTCATCAGCTTCACTATTGTCTGTACTAACTCATGCCATCAGCTTCACTATTGCCTGTATTAACTCATGCCATCAGCTTCACTATTGCCTGTATTAACTCATGTCATCAGCTTCACTATTGCCTGTATTAACTCATGTCATCATGTGTCATTCATTACGATCCACCTGACCCCGCGACCCCCACTTAGTGAACTTAATCGTTGGACACCCCCCCCCCCACCACCTACCTACAAACACACCTTCCCCCCAGTATGTTGCCCACACCAGACGTTGCCCAGGCTTTCATTGCCTCTTTCCTTTCATTAGTCAGATGAAAGACGGGTGTGAGAGACTGGCCCGTGGGTGCCGGCCCTTCTTGTACACTTTCCAGGTGGGAGAAGTGCACCCGTCTAATTGCCAGCCGAGCGCATCATCAAAGCATTATGCCCTGCACGATCCCAAAGGACCACCCCCCCCCCCCCCCCCGGGCCCCCTCCCCCCACGGGACACCTGCCCCCACTCTCCGCGCAAACCGTGGTAGCAGACGATCACCGACACCACCCTCCGAGCATGTCGGTAGAAGGGGAGGTCGTTAGACTAAAAGACGAGGGCATCAACTTCACTGTATCAGTATCATGATTATCTTCTCCTGTTGCCGTGCCGAGGACCCCCCAACTTCGACACACTCGCAGTTTTCCTAACGGCCCGGTAAAGGATTTCAGATGTCCGATTGGAATGGTCAGCATGAATGGTCAGCATAAATGGTCAGAGAAGTTAAGCAGCGTAGGGGTGCAACACTCGTTTCAAGTCCGACACTTGAAGCGCTTCTTTTCGTTCGTCAAAAACCTGCAATAAATTCCCACAAAGGTTGGAGGCGTGGACGTGGTTTACAGCAGTGGTTCCCAAACTTTTAAGTTTGGCGGCCCGGTGAACTAGTTTCGGAATTGTACCAAGGGTCCGGTGCATGATTTAGTTTTATACTTTTATTTCTATTTGACAATAAATATTTATGTTATGGGGACCGGCAGCGTTAGGCATGCGGACCGGTGAAGGTGAACGGACCGCCATTTGGGGACCACTGGTGTACAGGACACGGGGGCGAAGCACGTCTCCGCTACTCAAAGAATAAATTCATCCCCAACAATCCAAGTATACGAAAGTTCTTAACGTGCTTGGGGGACGTTATTTGTGCCGGCAATGTTCGGGTGAAAAAGAACCAGCTCGGCTATGAACGTACTGAACGATATTTTCTTTTCCCCTTTGCATTAGATTAGAGTCATGGGTTACGATTCCGATTACCGTATCGTAATTATATCACAGTAAACGCCGTGGAGTCGCAAGGGACAACGTATTGTTTTGAAGTCGTTCATCTATACTGCAATCTAATGGAGAATCGTTAGAAAAGTAATACCATTCTCTAAGTCACTGCGTTGATTGGTTCAGTGATTGATTGGTTCATTGATTGGTTGGTTCATTAATGACACAACGAATCAGAGATCACCAATGAGCCTCAGGTTGCTGTTGCTTTTATTTTAAAATCCTTTACATTAACTTCACTTTTGGTAGTGGGTGACTGGCCCGCTTGCCGAAGTGGCCAAAATCGTAAAACAGCTAATTGACCAACTTGCCGCCAACCTATCGAGCTGAAATTCGGCACATAGACTACAGCTGCCGATGGCAACACATTCTATCAAATTTTCAGCCCCACCCCCTTACCCTCCAAAAATGAGTTTTTACTGTTTTTCAAGGGGAACATGATGAGTAAAATTCCCGATGACTGCGCTCGATGAGATTCTTAACCCATCCCCCCCCCCACACACACCCTTTAAAAGTGCGTTTGGTGCGTAATTTTTTTTTCTATTATTTCTGAAACAGTTGGTGAAATAAATCTCCGGTGCATACGCGGGTCGGTCATTAGGATATCAATGTAGTTCAGGGGCGTGAAACAAAGTGCGGTTGTGACCCTTGGGGTGGGGGGGAGGGGGGAGACTAATTGGGATTATTCAAAAGTGCGTCACTTGTATGAATATTTTGTCAAATTTTCAGACGCAAACCCCCCCCCCCCCACCAAAATAAATAATTTGCCCTATATGAAATTTTGAAATTTGATAAAAGATGTATACGAAAAGCGTTTTATTGTATGAATATTTTGTCAAATTTTCCGAAGTAAACCCCCCCCCCCCCACCAAAATAAATAATTTGCTCTATATGACATTTTGAAATTTGATAAAAGATGTATACGAAAAGCGTTTTTTTTGGTATTGTTTAATTTCTAAATTAGGTTTTTAAAATTATCCCATACCATTGAGAAAAATGAGTGTCGAGAGAGATAGCTCAAATGGAGACATTCCCCCCCCCCTCCCCAAGTCTGCCAGTTTGACTTGTCTAAATAAGACGGGAGATTTAAATGAATTTTCTACAAAGTGAACCTTTTTATCTGTGAGAATCTGCTGAGAACGGGTTTGGGGGGGGGGGCAGGTATCCCGGAGATACTGTTACAGATGAAGGAAGGAGTAACGCCAGCACAGTATTTCGACTGGTTGAAGGTGCGCGTGTGGTCCGGCGCGCAAACATAGGTGGGAATTCCCGTTGTTCATAGTTTGACGACAGGTGCCGAGCGGGTGATGAGAACGATGGACGTGTGCATTCCGTGGGTCAGGGTGGAGAGTATTGGCTGAAGTTGAAAAGCGAAATGTTTCTCATTTTGTGGCACCACGTGATATTAAATCATCAACTACACCGCCATGATGTAGCCATAGCACAACGATAAGCTATTTGCTATTTTTATTATTATTTTTTTTTTTTGTGAAGCGCAGTGAGCCTAGAGCTATGCTGGGATATTGCGCTATATAAAACCAACGATAATAATAATAATAAATAAATAAATAAATATAACATTATACAAAAGAGTATACTCTAATTTCGGCCATAGTGTTAGAGAGTTTTTTTACCACCAATTTATCTATTTTTGGAATCCTTTGTAATAACTTTGCTTTTGTTCCCCTGTTTCTTTGTGGCAAAATCTTCAGAAGGCTAATGGACCCACTTCCCGTTATTCTATCGAGCTGAAACTTGGGACATAGACTCTTTGCGGATGACAACACATACTATTAGATTTTCAGTCCAAACCCTCCCCCACCCCAAACCCAACCCCTAAAATAAAATATTCCTGTTTTTCAAGAGCAAGACAAGAAAGTCTGCAATTCCCGTCTGACCTCAACGCGAACTGACTGAAAAGACTGAATAGAAACGATGTGCCTTTATTTTCTTTACACATAACCAACAAATTCTTCTTTTTAATTCAATCTTCAGTCTGTTCAAGATAAAAACCATTCCCATACCAAAGGATCAGTTGCTTAATAATCACATACATGATAAATCACGTACAATGACATAAATCCAAACAAAAAAGCATATTACGGATTTATACGAAAAACTGTGTGTGTGTGTGTTTTTTTTCTCTTATGGGTTGTTAAATTTATCTATAGAAACCGTCCAAACTTACCAGCTTTCCCCTTTTTTTTTGTTCTTCCTTATTTCCCAAACGTCCGTTGTTTTGTTGCGTCCTTTCATCGGGTTTCCCCCAAACTTGATATCGCTTCTTTTGATGGTATAATTATTTTGTGTGTCCGCCATGAGCCCACGACGAACGAACATGACGTCACTATATAACAAATTTTTTTGTAATCTCACCAAGGGGCTCAATCGGTCATTCCCAACCCTTTCTTTGTGTGCCATGCCCCACCAAAGCATTTCTAAAACTCTTATGCCCCCCCCCCCCCCCCCAAAATTTTTTTGTAATCTTCCCAAGGGGCTCAATCCGGTATTCCCAACCCTTTTTTTGTGTGCCATGCCCCCCCAAAGCATTTCTAAAACTCTTATGCCCCCCCCCCCCCGCTCATGGATCATATAAATATTTTTTTTATATTCAAAATATTCTTGTTTACTTTTGAAGAAACCAAATGATTTTTACAACACTTTCAACGGACGCTTATTTTTAAATTGATACTTCAACGATCCTCCTTTTAAAATACAAGTGAAATCATAGACGACGATTGGTGTTCAAATTCTAGACAGCTCCTTTTTCGAATTTCCCCCATAAACAATCAAATTTCCCCCCACACCCTTTGTGGGGCGTGAGCCCCACGTTGGGAAGCAGGGTGCTAAATGGACATTTCAACAACAAAAAATTCTTAGACTGACCTTACAGAGCTGCGTTCGTGATGGCCAGATTAAATTCCTTCCCACTGACCAAGGGCCAATCAATGCCACGCATGCCCAGACTGACCACATCACGTGCAGCTCAATCAGAGAGAAATTCTTAAGTGCTACCTGTATTGCCGCCGTCTGACTTTAAGCCATTATGGCCAGGTGCTTTAACCTGCGGTGCTTCCTGCAGTGAATCCCACAACATTAAGACATGCCCCCCCCCCCCGTCACATCTGTTGACTCCTTTTTAACATGGAGAATTTCTTAAGACAGACATTAGTTATGTAAACATTATATATATATATATATATATTATAAAGTGTTCTAACTCTTTGCACAAATAAATAAAAACTTGTGGTCCTCGGCGTGATAGTTTTAGAGCATTAGGTTTTTACAGATTCACAGCAATAGATTCAGATTTTAAGTCCTCCATATACCTTAAGATGTCGCGGGGACCCGGGACCCACTCGACCCCTGAAAACATTTGCATTAACTTTCCTGTCTTGCTGTACGACACATCGATACCAAAGCGTCCGCTAAATTCAATGTGCCGCTAAGTTGGTGTGCCGCTAAGCTGGGTTTCCGCTAAGTCTGCGTGCCGCTAGGTTGCACCCGACTATCTAAAAGCAATTGATTTCCAAACAAACACGTGTCCTGAAAGAACCCCGCGCACGTCATCACAGTCCCTACTGAGAGTTCCCAGTGTGGATGGACACAGAAAGAAGTCATACGGAGTGCGTACTTTTGAAGCTATAGCTCCGAAACGACATGGAACAGGTTGCCTCACTCTTTGAAGGAAATTAAAAATGATTTTAAAACAAACAAACAAACAAAAATCATTTCAGAAACGTTAGAAGACTTTTTCTTCTTTAAACAGATTTTTAGGACATCAGAGCGCCGTGCGCATGTTACGATAGCAAGGACACCAGCGCTATACAAGCAATCAACCATCTTCATCATCATGAATCATCATCATCATAATAATAATAATAAAGTTCATTTAAAAAACACGCTTCATCCCGAAAGGCTCGAAGCGCAGTACAAAGTCAACAAAAAACATGTCTATAATTTACCACATTTAAAACAAACGCAACACTACAAAAACTAATTACAAGCATACAATCTCAAAGTCTTTCTAGCCATTTCAACCCGGAGCAACACAGCCATTATGCATTAACTGGAAAATAAGGTAGACAATCATCCCAGAAGGTATTTGCGAAATCATCAATGAACTCTGTTAACATTGAGTTGTTCGTTGCAGTTATAGTTATAAACACTATTTTGTTATTTTTAAGAAGCTAATAAGCGAGTTGATGCTGTTGATCGGCCTGACAACGTTTTCCAGCCCATTTCGTTGTGCCGACGAGACACTGTAGTATCACAAATGAGGAATGATTGCATGATCCCCGCTCCGACCGTTTGAGAAGCGCTCGCTCCGGGGCCCCCAGCCCAGCACGGCGCGATCAGATCGTCCAGCCGAGGCAGCAGCACGCCACGACCACCCCGGCCCCTCCCCCCGCCCCCGTGGTCAGCTGGGCAGATCCAACTCCTGATCACCGAGACGCGTGTTCGACCGAACCTGCTGGTCAGCGTTCAGGCTGGACATGTCGTATCAAGATACGTGGGGTGCTAACGACCGGGCCACCGTCTTTCTTGAAGTGTTGATGCCAATCGCGAGGAAGCATTTGGAGGGGTTTGTTGGTGGGATGTGCTCGTGTGTGTGTCGTGTGTGTGTGTGTTTGTTTGTGTGGGGGTTGGGGGCGGTAAGCATTTTTAAAAAATTATTTGTAGGGACCAGCGCACCGACTCTGCTGACGCAACGACTCTGACGTCATAATCATGACGTCATGAATCATGAAATCGACTTCGCGACCCTACCTTGAAAAGGGCCTTAAATGTCCCACCTGGTCTAAGACATTGCTAAAGAGTGGCTCTTAAATGTCCCACCTGGTCTAAGACATTGCTAAAGAGTGGCTCTTAAATGTCCCACCTGGTCTAAGACATGGCTAAAGAGTGGCTCTTAAATGCCCCACCTGGTCAAAGACATTGCTAAAGAGTGGCTCTTAAATGTCCCACCTGGTCTAAGACATTGCTAAAGAGTGGCTCTTAAATGTCCCACCTGGTCTAAGACATTGCTAAAGAGTGGCTCTTAAATGTCCAACCGTGCCTGGCCTAAGACATTACTAAGGACTGGACTGGCTGTTAAATGTCCTACCTGGCCTAAGACATTACTAAGCACTACCGGATTAATGTCCTACCCGTCCTAAGACAGTATTTAGGACTGTCTTTCTCGTGTCCGACCTCGACTGAGACAGTACCAGGACTGGCTGCGTAATGTCCTATAATGTTACATTTCCTCCGTGCTTTGATCTCAACCCCGCCACCCCCACCCCACCCTCCCCCATTAGGCCACAAACAAACAGTCGGTCTCAGGGCCGGTACCATTAGACTAATGGATGAGTCTCTAGCGGCTCTAGCTTGGCGGGAATCTAACGTTACCATCTCCACTTACACACACACACACCTCCTCCGGTTTGGGTTCTGTTTGTTGTGGTTGGGAAACACGCGGGGCATGTTGGTGGGTTTCGTACGCCCGATAACAGTGCCCATCCCCCCCCCCCCCAAAGGCTTGGGCTTTAATGGGCGGGTTTGAGGGGGGGGGGAATAGGAGAGATTCCTAAATTCATTTTGTGTTGAACGAATTGAAGGCGAGTTACATATAGTGGTGAGACTCCACTAATCCTAGTTTGTTTTTTTTTTAAATTAATTTGGAAGTCAAATTTTGGGACCCCCTTTTTTTTTTTTTTTTTTTGGGGGGGGGGCTATCTAGGGGTATGGAGATAGGCGAGTAGCTGTCTAGAGAACAAGCTTATAATTCTAAACAGCATTAACCCCGGGCCTTGTGGATTTCGTCCTGCGAGGTCTACAACAGCGTCACATTGTGACGGACGGATGCCAATAAGAAAAAAAAAAAAAAAAAGAACCATGTGCATGTTTCAATCAAACAATTTTTTCATCACCTTCTAGTGTGCCTGTCGTGTAAGACTTGGCTGAATCTTTGTGTCCCGAAGGAAAGAAGACGGTAGCGAACATGCATACACACAAACAAACAAACATGCAAAAACTAAAATTTTAAACCAACAGAATTTGGATTCATGCATTCAAACGGAGACGATGTGTGCAGCTTATCGAACTCATTATATGACGTCATTGTCATGACGTTTGTAAATCCCCTAGTAATGTTAATTTTATAAACACATGACAGTTATTGTGTCAAATAGCCCTAGAACTCTAAATTTCATAAACATATGACAGTTATTGTGTCAAATAGCCCTAGTACTCTAAATTTCATAAACATATGACAGTTATTTTGTCAAATAGCCCTAGTACTTTAAATTTCATAAACACATGACAGTTATTGTATCAAATAGACCTACAACTCTAAATTTCATAAACACATGACAGTTATTGTGTCAAATAGCCCAAGTACTCTAAATTTCATAAACACATGACAGTCATTGTGTCAAATAGCCCTAGTACTCTAAATTTCATAAACATATGACAGTTATTGTGTCAAATAGCTCTAGTACTCTAAATTTCATAAACATATGACAGTTATTGTATCAAATAGCCCTAGAACTCTAAATTTCATAAACACATGACAGTTATTGTGTCAAATAGCCCTAGTACTCTAAATTTCATAAACACGTGACAGTTATTGTGTCAAATAGCCCTAGTACTCTAAATTTCATAAACACATGACAGTCATTGTGTCAAATAGCCCTAGTACTCTAAATTTCATGAACATATGACAGTTATTGTGTCAAATAGCTCTAGTACTCTAAATTTCATAAACATATGACAGTCATTGTGTCAAATAGCCCTAGAACTATAAATTTCATAAACATATGACAGTTATTGTGTCAAATATCCCTAGTACTTTAAATTTCATAAACACATAACAGTTATTGTGTCAAATAGCCCTAGAACTCTAAATTTCATAAACAGATTACAGAGATTTTGAGCTCGAATCCTATCTTAACTACATGTTTTAAAAGAAAGGGGATTCCCCACTTGTACAGCTACCAAGAAGCAAAATTCAACAGAAGTCCCTCAAATGGAGAACGTGACATTCGCCTACAAACTGAACCTAAAGTAAGAACACTGTGAACAAAATACAAGGGTGTCTCGTTAAACCTTTTAAAAATGTATAATGTCATACTATTCTATCCATCCCCATGTAACAATACTCAAAGCATTTTTGAACAGAAAGGGAGGGTAAATGACTGGGGGCTGCCTATGTAGAGTGTGAGGCTCGGCTCCCGGGGTCGAATGGGTTGGGATCCACTGCTTCGTGAACTAATGATTATTATTTTTTTTTAAATCCTTAAGGATAAGGATTGAAAGACAGGATTTCCGTTCGTAGTAGGAAACCTAATCGAAAAATAAGACGCGAACGTGGATCACGTGTTTTCAAATGAATTGATATTTATATCATAATATTTAAATCGTTGTTTTTTTCAATTTTACATATCAAGATAGTCTGAAAATGTTATTGATGCTTTTTAAGGGCTATTTATGAAAATTCGTTGTTACGTTTTGTTAAAAAGTAGACATATGCACAAGATTTAGAAAAATATTTTCTGAAACAAATTTTAATCGCATCCTAAACAAAAAACAAAAAAACAAAATTAATAAAAAATGATAAAAAATAAAAATCACTTTCCATGAAATTTTTTTTTTTTTCTTTTTATGCATCCTTAAAAAAAAACCACATAATAATATTTAAAAACTTTTATTTCAAATAATATTATTTATCAGCCTTAGCAATTATTTATTTTTCAAGTACGTCCATGTCAGATGTTGTAGTATGAAGAAAGGCGATTGGATATTGCAGGCTACTACCCTTTTTAAAATCCTTTATATTAACTTCGCTTTTGTTTGTTTTTTTGTTTTTGGTGACTGGCTGGCTGACTGCCCAGGTGGCAAACGCTTCGGACGGCTAATTGGCCCACTTTCCGTCAACCTATCGATCTGAAAATTAGAACATAGACTCGTTGCCAATGACAACACATTAAGTCAAATTTTCAGCGCCAACTCCCCCCCCCCCCCCCCCCCCCCATTCA
>CAXITT010000247.1:788284-807235 GCA_964033795.1 Lymnaea stagnalis
TGAAAAAAAAGGGGGGGGGGGGGGGGGGGAAATAATCGCAAGTGCATTTTCTGCGTAATATTTTTTAAATTTGTTTTTAATTTTTTTTTTAAATTTTTTTTCCCTTCTGAAATAGTTGATGAAATAAATCTGTTGTGTAAAAGCAGGTAGGTTATCAGTATATTATATTTAAGAATAAGCTATTCTGACGTAACACCAAAGAACCGAAAATATTTAGATAAGTTCGGATTCTTAAAAACAATCATAGTTATTTTTCTATTATTTTACGGAAATCGAATAAATTTAAATGCGCAAAAATATTATATTTCCGCTTTTATTTTAGCAAACGTTTAATTATTATAAATCACAAATATATTTAAAGTCACACGTAAGGAACTATTTTAATCATTTTATCCGAATATAAAAGCTATGAAAAAAATTATTAAAAATTATTAATCAAAATATTATGATCTAAGAATCGGATCTAAAATCATATTTATCGGGGAAAACCCAAACATCTGTTATTCTTAGTGCGTTGTTATTATTGCGAAATAAAAATAAAATTAATATGATCTAAATAATTACGCAAATGACGTAATAGAATGATTAGCCTATTTTAGCCACAGCTCTAAGTTCCTCTGATTCTATAACCATGCGTGACAAAACTCATTATGTATTTTCCCTTTCTTAAAAGTAAAATTAATAAATATAATAGATTGCTATTAAAATTGCTACAATTTTCTAAAATTAGATACAATTTTAACTTTTTTTTTTTTTTTTTAAACATGGTATGTTTATTTGCCCACGGCAGCACAAGATACGTCTCAAAATAAAGGAACGAATTTGATAAATGATTAAAATTCTTGGGTATACATACATATCGGATGTAGGAAATATGATGTGTACATTTTTACGTGGATGAAAATATATTTAAATCCTATGGTGTTAGATTTGTGAAAAAAAAGATATGTTACGTTCTCTTTTTAAAATGTAGGTATGTTCAATTTGCCCAAGCCAGCACAAGATACGTCTCAAACTAAAGGAAAGAATTTGATAAATAATTAACTTATTGGGTCCAATGTTCCCTTTAAGGTGCGCGGCTGCGCGGCCGCGCAGGTATCTCAAAGGCGCCGCGCAGCAGTTCCGCGCAGCAAATTTTCATGTAAGTGTGTGTTTGTGGGCTGTAAAATTCTGCACGCAAAACATTGATGCTGTAAAACTTTGCACACAACTGTATGATTTTGCACACAAACCAACAAACTTTAGAGGGAACATTAACTGGGTCCATAAATGTCGGATGTAGGAAATAGAATGTGTACATTTTTTAGTGGATGGCATTATATTTAAATCATATGATATTACATTTGTGAAAAAAGAGATGCTACATTCTCTTTTTACCAATAAACATATTTTCACTAATTAAGAATATCAATGACGTTAAAAACAACGTAGCTACATTTATATTAGTATTAATATCAAAACCCAATATTTTTACACTCTTGAAAATTTATTTTTGAAAAAGAGGAGATGGGTTAGTCTAATATTTTCTTTCAAAAAAAAAAATATTAAGAAAATGAAATATATTTTTGTTTGTATTTTTCGAAAAGTAAAGTGGGTGTTTATTTTTATGACATGAACAATTTTTTTAAAAAAAGAAAGAAAGACACTGTTATAGAATTGAAAAACGGTTGCGATATTCTTCTTTAGTTAAAGGAGTTCTTTTTTCAACGATTTTCTGATAATGTATAATTAAAAAGACAAGGCAAAAGTTTGTTCATATTTTTAATGAAGATATCAATAGATCAAATTCCTTTAATATAAAATATATTTATTTCATATATAAATTTTTTTTGTTGTAAATTTAAGATTCTGCTTTTTAAAGATTTTTTAGAGAATATAAAGTTGTAGCTCAGTGGGCGGGACTTGGAGTGAAAAAATCATAGTGGCATCATTGTTTGCAAGTTAAAATGTTTTAAACAACACTGATCATTTTATCACAATAAAACTTGCTTTTATTTAATTTTAGTTTTTGTCGTTGAATTTTCGGAATTTAAAAATTATCCGTACTTGTTTTGGTCACAATTAGTCCGGATAATCGAGTTTAATTCGTTTGTTAATGGTTCTGTAAAAAACAAAATGTTCATCTATAGATGTATATCTATCGTCCTTGTTCTGAAAGAAACAGGACCCAGATGGACGGGTATGTCTACTCATATGTACGTTTCTTAATAACATCTTCATCGGCCATATCGCCTTACAGTTTACGTGTTAGAGACAGTGGGGTGGGGGTGTTATTGTTTGGACTGCCGGCCTTTACAGCGTCACGCGCCTAAATGTCACGTGGTTCAGTGTTGACCTTAAGTATTAGCGTGACGCCACTTAGATTATTTTCGCGCTGATAGCTATCTGCCCTATGTTGGGCTGCGTAGTAGGAGGGGAGAAGGGGAGCAGGGAGCAGGGGCCACGGGTAAGGGAGGGGGAGCCGCATAGAGATGCCTGGGGTAGATAATGTCACAGTGGTTCGTTTGTCAGTGATAGCAGCTGTAATGTGTTAGCCTCTGATTGTTGTACAATATTATGCGGGTGCTTTGTTTCATATACCCTCCAGCCGGTACTTGTGTTGAAAACTCACAATGTTTCCCATCACCTTCATACCGTACTTGTGTTGAAAACTCACAATGTTTCAAATCACCTTCATACCATATTTGTGTTGAAAACTCACAATGTTTCACATCACCTCCAACCAGTACTTGTGTTGAAAACTCACGGTATTTCAAATCAACGTTTGTCTTTAAGAGGGTACTCCGTGTAGAATAATTTGAGATGAGCATGTGACTTGTGCGCGCGTGTCCTACTTTGGTCAGTGCTCACGGTCATGAAAACACCGCCCGGCTATTGTTTATCTGTTGCTGTTCGTGTCGTGCGTTTTGAGTGTCACTGAGATCAGAGGGTATTTGAAAAGCAATTTATCAAATTGGATGTCACCGGTGCACCCTTAGTCTCGAACGCATCTTTCATTGTGAAATGTGTTTATTACTTTTTATTAGAGCAGTTGTTCTCAACCTTCCCGCCAGGACCCTTTAAAATAAAGTTCCTCATGTTGTGGTGACCACCTAACCATAAAAATTATTTTCGTTGCTATTTCATAAATATGTATTTTCTGATGGTCTTAGGCGACTCCTGTATAAGGATCGTTTGATCCCCAAAGGGGTCGCGACCCACAGTTGAGGACCGCTGTATGAGAGAGTAGTTTGTATTGGAGAGTAGTTTGTATTGGGAGAAGTTTTGTATTGGCGAGTAGTTTGTATTGGAGAGTAGTTTGTATTGGAGAATAGTTTGTATTGGAGAATAGTTTGTATTAGAAAGTAGTTTGTATTAGAAAGTAGTTTGTATTAGAAAGTAGTTTGTATTAGAAAGTAGTTTGTATTAGAAAGTAGTTTGTATTAGAAAGTAGTTTGTATTAGAAAGTAGTTTGTATTAGAAAGTGGTTTGTATTAGAAAGTAGTTTGTATTGGAAAGTAGTTTGTATTGCGAGTAGTTTGTATTAGGAGCAGTTTGTATTAGGAGCAGTTTGTATTAGATCACTTCAGAAAGACCAATGTACGATAATCGTCTTATATTATAAACGTATAGATACGTCATCGCCATATTGTCTTGTAATGGAATTGACATGTGAACAGCAACTTGTCATGTGAACTGATTGATTTGTGAATTCCATCTGGCATTGTGAAATGAGTGTAGTTAAAAAAAAATCATGATGACAAGACACGTGAAATGCTGTATTGCTTCAACCGGAAGTCCTGACACAGTTGTGTTGGAGCTGATTACCCTAACGACGGAATCCCTGTCCGTGGACGTTTCGTCTGATCCTGGAATTAAGATGTCAGATCCCCTGTTGATTGTGGCTGATCCACTTTGACAGCATAAAAACCACTGTCCACCGAGGCAGACATACGTTGTTGTTGTGTGAAATCATTCGACCACTGAGGTTCCCTGTCAATATCAAAATTTTCAGACAACATAGCACACTCTCACGCCCACCCCCCCAACACACACACACACACACACACACACATTGGCGTAGTCATAGGAACCGGTGGAGGGGGGTCGAGATGAAGGGGTTAAAATATCGATGTTACCATGATGACAGTTGCCTAAGAGGTTTATGGTTCGGAAGTCAGAAGAAATAGGATCCATTCAAAACAGCTCCCGTAGATAAGCATTTCCCTAACAATGGGGGATCAACTGTATAGACCTGTGCTAGGGTTCGAGAGGTCATCTCTCCTCTACTCGCAGTTACGCCTTCGTGTATGAGTACCCCGCTTGCACTGACATTTCACAAGTTTGCCCTCTGACTATTTGAATATCCCCTGGGGATAAAAAAGTCCGCCCCTCAAATGGCCAGCAAAGAAAATAAACCACAGAAAAATACCAGCAGACACAGACAACTTCCTCTAAAAAATAAATCTACTCCAATAAAACTCAATGAAAAAAACAACAAAAAACAACAGTAATTATTGGTAAAACTTGCAGACTTGGGGGAAAAACGATTTTCCAATTTAAACCGAATCCCAAAGTCTGCAGTTCTAGAGATAAACGACCCCCCCTCTCCCCCCAAACCACCACCTTATCCCCACGTACCCCACTTCTCTGGCCGAGAATTCATTGCAGTTTTATGCCGTCTGCTGGCCAGCCACGCCTGCTGGTGCTGCCCTGCTTCACTTTATGGTCATGTGTTCCTGTGCCAGGAGGACGATTGATTCCAACCAAAACTTCAAGTTCCACCATGCGGTCATTCGTGGCCCTGTTGGCGATTTTCTTTTCTTTTCTTGTTTTTTTTTTATTATTATTTTTTTTTTTTTTTGTAGTTTATTTTTTGTTTTGTTTTGGAAGAGGTGGAATAACTAGTTTAGTTTTCTTACAATTTCCAGACTTTTTGGCAAGTTTTTGGAACAGACAAGGTTTAAATGAAAATGTTCAATGTTAAGATACTGACGGACCCCCCCCCCTTTCCCCAACACGTAAATGGCTGCCAGCAGGCGCACTTTCGATACTGATCATTACGTCATAGGATAGGTCTCTTTATTTTAAGGGGGTCAAAAACAACTGCCATGAATAATTAAAATATTTTTTTTCGTATTGTGACCGGATTGAATTACGTCCTGATATTTTTCATGTTGAATATCATTATTAAGGGAAGAAAATTGAATTTTGATGAAACGAGGATAGAGTCTCGTTGGAAAAAAATTTCAAAAAAAAAAAAAATTTAAATAAATAAAATTAAAAATAATAAAAAGCTTGCAAATTGACTGAGTGACGTTCTGTAAAGAAGTTACATTTTCCACATAAGCCAAACTTTGGTTTTAAGGAGAGTTCTCAAACGAAAAGACAAATTAAATGTTAACCAAAACATAATTTTTATTTTTTTTAATAATAATTTTAAAAAAAAAAGGAAACGCATCTCTGAGCGGCTTTGTCTCAACTTTCCCAGGTAACCAGAGTAACGGGTTGGCGTTAAGTTTTATTGACGCAAACTTGAAGTGTTTTGTGTGTGTGTGTGATACTGACCAGACGTCTGCTCAAGACGGAAATGACGTTTATTTGAGTCGGCCGAGTGCAACAAAAAAAAAAAAAAAAATCTCTCACGTGTGCCAGTCTAAAATCGGCAATAATAGTTACAAAAAGAAAAAAAAGGGGTATTAAAAAGAAATAAAATTTGAAAAAAAAAAAAGCAACATAAAATTATAGAGTGCAACAAAAAAAAAAAAAAAATCTCTCACGTGTGCCAGTCTAAAGTCGGCAATAATAGTTACAAAAAGAAAAAAAAGGGGTTTTAAAAAGAAATAAAATTTGAAAAAAAAAAAAGCAACATTAAATTATGCACTAAAGCCCGGATAACCGGAAGTAGCCACTCGTTGAAGAACCGGAGTTTCAGGGACGTGACAACAACAAAAAAAAAAAAAAACCGAACTGGAACAGGCGGCCATCTTCTTTTCAACCGGTCGGTCGTCGTCATGCAAGACGCGCAGCCGACAGGAGGAGTGAATGATGGCGCAGATGAAAAAGTCGTAACAAAGAGATAAAAAGTCACGTTTACGTTTGTCTTGAATCTGATAAGATCCCCTACCGCAGATTTCGTCTGGTGGATGGTTCTAGCATGTTTACACTTAAGACATTTTGATTGGTCGGTGTGGGGTGAGGACGATAGTGCGCAAGTGTTTTGTTTGGGTTTTTTTAGGAACAGATAACTCATTGAATTTTTTAAATATAATTTTTTTTAAAGAAATATACAAGCTGGTTTCACTTCCTTTCACAAAAATGTATTTCTTTATATCCTTCCTTCTTTTTCATAATATTTTTTTTTTAAATATATATATGTATTAGTTAAAGCTCGCCCAACATACTCGACAGCAATCCGTGAACTCCCAAATCTACTAAATTTACTTGACAAAACAGGGAACTCAAGTAACGCGCATTTATTTATCCTAATTTGTGCTACACTCATTTCCATGTGATACGTCACTGCATACTTTTTATTTCATGCCCGAATATATTTTTACACCAAATTTAAATTGAGGCGATTTCATTTTCCGAAAAGAAAATATTACGCACCAAATGCAGTTGCGTTATTTAAAAAAAAAAAAAATCATTTATCGTAGTTATCCAGAATCATATTTTGTGCACTATCTGCAAATTGGAAGCAGTCACACAATAAGCAAAATATGTATACGAGATTTATTCTTTACTCCAAAGGGTACCTTCTAACTGGAATAACAATATCAGCCAACACATTTTTGAATGACTTGATAGAAAATATTCACGCGAAATACCTTTTTAAATATGATCACTTCTTACCAAATGAAAACCCAAGAACATCAGAGCCCCAAGCAAAGATATTTACGACCATCTTATAAAAGAGTAAGATGTCTTCAAAGACAAAACTCCAATCGTATGAAATCACACAATCCAGTGAAGCTGGTGACGTAAGCTCCGTTGAAGTTTGTTCGCTGATATAGTAACCTTAGTTTACAAATTATCAGTTCATAGAGGGTGCAGAATTATTTCGTAGAGGGTGTAGAATTATTTCGTAGAGGGTGTAGAATCATTACTTAGAGGGTGCATAATTAGATCGTAGAAGGTGCAGAACTATTTAATGGAAGGTGCATAATCGGGTCACAGAGGGTGCAGAATTATTTCATGGAGGGTGCATAATCAGGTCGCAGAGGGTGCAGAATTATTTCATGGAGGGTGCATAACCAGGTCGCAGAGGGTGCAGAATTATTTCATGGAGGGTGCATAATCAGATCGCAGAGGGTGCAGAATTATTTCATGGAGGGTGCATAATCAGGTCGCAGAGGGTGCAGAATTATTTCATGGAGGGTGCATAATCAGGTCGTAGAGGGTGCAGAATTATTTCATGGAGGGTGCATAATCAGGTCGCAGAGGGTGCAGAATTATTTCATGGAGGGTGCATAATCAGGTCGCAGAGGGTGCAGAATTATTTCATGGAGGGTGCATAATCAGGTCGCAGAGGGTGCAGAATTATTTCATGGAGGGTGCATAATCAGGTCGCAGAGGGTGCAGAATTATTTCATGGAGGGTGCATAATCAGGTCGCAGAGGGTGCAGAATTATTTCATGGAGGGTGCATAATCAGGTCGTGGAGGGTGCAGAATTATTTCATGGAGGGTGCATAATCAGGTCGCAGAGAGTGCAGAATTATTACATGGAGGGTGCATAATCAGGTCGCAGAGGGTGCAGAATTATTTCATGGAGGGTGCATAATCAGGTCACGGAGGGTGCAGAATTATTTCATGGATGGTGCATAATCAGTTCGCAGAGGGTGCAGAATTATTTCATGGAGGGTGCATAATCAGGTCGTGGAGGGTGCATAATTATTTCATGGAGGGTGCATAATCAGGTCACAGAGGGTGCAGAATTATTTCATTGAGGGGGCATAATCAGGTCACAGAGGATGCAGAATTATTTCATGGAAGGTGCATAATCAGGTCGCAGAGGGTGCAGAATTATTTCATGGAGGGTGCATAATCAGGTCACGGAGGGTGCATAATTATTTCATGGAGGGTGCATAATCAGGTCACAGAGGTGCAGAACTATTTCATGGAGGGTGCATAATCAGGTCGCAGAGGGTGCAGAATTATTTCATGGAGGGTGCATAATCAGGTCGCGGAGGGTGCAGAATTATTTCATGGAGGGTGCATAATCACGTCGCAGAGGTTGCAGAATTATTTCATGGAGGGTGCATAATCAGGTCGCAGAGGGTGCAGAATTATTTCATGGAGGGTGCATAATCAGGTCGCAGAGGGTGCAGAACTATTTCTTAGAAGCTTCAGAATTAGTTCGCGAGGAGGATCCATCATTATTTCGTATAGGGTCCTGACTTATTTCTTAGATGGTTCAAAATAAGCTCGCAGAGGGTGCAGGGGCGTAGCTGCTGAGGGGGACTGGAACCACCCCCACCCCCCGCTGGCGTAAATAAATGTTTCAGCTTTATAAAGCAGTAAATCAAAGTGGTCAATAGTGATCCGCACCTTAGGGTTAGACCTGCCCCCTCCCCCCCTCCTACTCCCTGTCCAAAAAAAGTCCCTGAATGTGTGCAGAATGAGTTCGTACAGAGTGCAGTACTAGTAAATGTTGGGAAAGCCTTGTGTCAAAACCATCCTCATTAATATAATGTTGATAAAAAGAGAATCGCAACACTTCAACGCTATTGATGTATACATGTCCTCTACTTTTACTACCATGCAAACAAACAAAACACAACAACAAAAACCCCCAAAAACCCTTATTTAAACATATCCGATAACGCATGCCTAAACACAATGTCTTACACCAGGGTTGCCAAACGTCCATAATTATACCGCACAGTCCGTACGCATGTAGCAAAACGTGGCTTTTACTTTTACCACAAAATTACTTGTACCATAGATAGACTTTTACCATAGAATGACTTTTACCATATAATGACTTGTACCATAGATAGACTTTTACCATAGAATGAATTTTCCCATAGAATGACTTGTCCGAAAAGACCATAAGAACCTTTGGATGTCCGATAAAAAAAAGAGTAATTTTTCTTCTTTTAAAAAAAAAATCTTTTGAATCACCATCAAGAAAGACGTCTTGAGCCATTTTGATTTCTTCTTGGTCGCTTGAAAATTGATTGTTGATGACAACGGTGAGACGTTCAGCATTGGCGAGATTGTCATGTAAGAGAGTATGTTAAATAATAGGCTCAAACCTCATGGTCATAGGGCCTGGTCCTATGACATAGTCATGACATAATCATAGGACATGCTCATAAGACATGGTCATTAGGGAATAATCATAGGACATGCTCATAGGACATGCTCATGGGAAATAGTCATAGGAAATAATCATAGGACATGCTCATAGGACATGGTCAAAGGAAATAGTCATAGGAAATAATCATAGGACATGCTCATGGGACATGACCATAGGACATGCTCATAGGACATGGTCAAAGGAAATAGTCATAGGAAATAATCATAGGACATGCTTATGGCACATGGCCATAGGACATGCTCATAGGACATGGTCAAAGGAAATAGTCATAGGAAATAATCATAGGACATGCTCATGGGACATGGCCATAGGACATGGCCATAGGACATGGTCATAGGAAATAGTCATAGGAAATAGTCATAGGAAATAGTCATAGGAAATGGTCATAGGATGTGGTCATAGGACATGGTCATAGGAGTAGGCCAAAGGATGTGGTCATAGGAAATAGTCATAGGAAATAGTCATAGGACATGGTCATAGGACATGGTCATAGGACATGGTCATAGGACATGGTCATAGGACATGGTCATAGGATATGGTCATAGGACATGGTCATAGGACATGGTCATAGGGAATAGTCATAGGACATGCTCATAGCACATGCTCATGGGAAATAGCCATAGGACATAATCATAGGACATGCTCATGGGACATGACCATAGGACATGCTCATAGGACGTGGTCAAAGGAAATAGTCATAGGAAATAATCATAGGGCATGCTCATGGGACATGGCCATAGGACATGGCCATAGGGCATGGTCATAGGAAATAGTCATAGGAAATAGTCATAGCAAATGGTCATAGGATGTGGTCATAGGACATGGTCATAGGACATGGTCATAGGACATGGTCATAGGAGTAGGCCAAAGGATGTGGTCATAGGAAATAGTCATAGGAAATAGTCATAGGAGATGGTCATAGGACATGGTCATAGGACATGGTCATAGGACATGACCATAGGACATGCTCATAGGACATGGTCAAAGGAAATAGTCATAGGAAATAATCATATGACATGGTCATAGGACATGGTTATATGACATGGTCATAGGACATAGTCATAGGACATGGTCATAGGACATAGTCATAGGACATGGTCATAGGACAAGGTCATAGGACATAGTCATAGGACATAGTCATAGATAAGACATGTCATACTAGACATTGACTATTTTCGTTTCATTATTTAAATAAATTCAACAATATTTCGGCATGGCCTTAAATTTTGTAGAGATAGAATATTTTTCTGAATTTTTTTCCCTTAAGTTGGCAACTTTGTCCTTCTTTATGTCCTCCACCATGTCCTCCTACCTCCTGTCCTTCACTAAAAGTAAGTACATATTCTAGACAGGGCCGGCCTTAGGCCACTGCAACCTATGCGGCCGCAGTGGGCCCCGCACTTTTTTTTCTAATACAAAATCTTAATTTTCACTTATTATCCTTATCCCTACCTAGACTGGGCCCCGCGCAATCCGTTTCGCATAGGGCCCCGCAATGGTTAGGGCCGGCCCTGAACCTAGACCATGTCCTACAACCTCCCCCACCACGTGTCCTACAACCTCCCCACCACGTCCTCCGTCATGATCTCCACCATGTCCTCCAAAATGCCCCCCACAACGTCCTCCACAATGTCCACCACCATGTCCTCCACAATGTCCTCCACAATTGTCCCCCACACGTCGCCCTCTACACTATATCCACCACCGTGTCCTACGCAGTGTCCTATATTTTGTCCTGATGACACGTATTGCCAAGAAAAGTACTTAAAATATGTGTCATTCAGAGCTTCTAATCCTTATAAAACAAAAGCAAGACGTGAGACTCCGTGAAAGAAAGATCCACAAACATCCACAAAGATCCAACAAGATCCACAAGGATCCTAGAATGTATCCCTTCTTGCTCTCAATGGCTTTATAGGGTTGTATATATGGGCCCTAACCCAATAAGGGCCGGTTATCCGTTCATCTTGACAAAAACCACAGCACTTGTCCGCCCTTGTTTCTTGCCAATGCAGGGGAGATAACCCAATCAAGGGGAAATAATGTTGTAGACAGGAAGCGAGCTAGGAGACTCGAGAATGAAAGCGGGGGGAAAAAAAGGAAAGAATGTACTTATCGATTACTACGTTTAGTTGACAGTACAAAGTTTGATGAGACTTTCATTGGCTTGTCTGATCGTCTGCTTCGTCGAATTCTTTTCCAAAAAGCTGTGTGTATGCGCGCGTGCGTACGTGTATGTGTCAATGTGAGCGGGGGTGGGATAGTGGGTTGGCAGGGGTGTAAAGGTGGGTGGGCGGGGGTGTGAAGGTGAGTGAGCGGGGGTGGGGGAGGGTATGAAAGAATACAGATTCAAACATCATAGCATTCTTTAGAACACATTAAAACGTAAACAATCTTTTCCCATTCAAGGGACGCTTGGCGTTGAAGTAAAATTAGGTTAAGACACATGCTATAACACACATGCACTCCCCAGCCCCTCAAACCCCACATAACTCACCCCATCCTTCCCCCACACATGTACTCCCCCACCTTCCACACATGTAATTTCCCCACCTCCCTTCCCCGCGCATGTATTGCATGTACCTCATTAATCCCTACATTACCAAAGTCTAATCCCAATTTACTGGATTCCCTTATTCCAATCCCCCAACATTCGCTCCCTTCCCGTGATGCTATTATCTCCCTTTCCTTACACACTCACACATCTCAAGCAATCTCCCGCCATTTTACCCAATTTCCTAGTTGCCTGGTCCAGTATTGACCACGTCACGCGTGCATAAAAAACCTGGTCACATTTACATGTTCTTCTCATTATAGCATGTGGCCATCCACTCCCTCCACCCCCCCCCCCCCCCACCCGGGTGGGGTGGGGGTGGGGGGAGTTGAGGTTGCTCTTGGATGGCTCGCTAGGTGTTTTGATGGATGCCGTGTGGATTCTGTTGGTTGGGGTGGGCTGGGTGATGTTTTCCGTGCGTAAGATGTTCTATTTGCAGGCGAGTGGACGGTGTCCTGTTTGTATGTGTATGGAAGGTCTCCTGTTTGCATGTGTATTGAAGGTGTCCTGTTTGCATGTGTGTGCATGGAAGGTGTCCTGTTTGCATGTGTGTGCATGGAAGGTGTCCTGCTTGTTTGTGTATGGAAAGTGTCCTGTTTGTATGTGTGTGCATGGAAGGTGTCCTGTTTGTAATGTGTATGGAAGGTGTCCTGTTTGTATGTGTATGTAAGTTGTGCTGTTTGTATGTATATGGAAGGTGTCCTGTTTGTATGTACATGGAAGGTGTCCTGTTTGTATGTGTATGGAAGATGTCCTCTTTGTATGTGTATGGAAGGTGATATATGTTTTGGTATTTTTGGTCAAGTATTTCAAATATCACGTGGAAGTTGATGAAGATGTTTTAAGTTAGACACTGGGATAATGCAGTTTCATGTGACATCTGATGGGTCACTGTTCTAATGAAGTGTCATGTGACATCTGATGGGTCATTGTGTAGTTCGTCAGTCGGGAGTCGATCATGACCACTTTAATCATCAGAGTTTGTGCTGGTTCTGTCTATGGGTTTTTGTAGTAATTAAGTGTCATATGACATCTGATGGGTAACTGTTCTAATGAAGTGTCATGTGACATCTGATGGGATATTGTTGTAATTCAATTTCATATGACATCTGATGGGCTACTGTTGTAATGAAGTGTCATGTGACATCTGATGGGATATTGTTGTAATTGGGTGGGTGCCGACGGGTTGGTAACACCTGAATACTATTCTCTCAACCTGCTGTCTCAATAAGTTTGGAGGCCTGAAAACAAGGTGCAACGGAAGCAAGTTGGGGGTGGGGTCACTACGGGGGAACACGCCTCACCATTCCTGGGCCCCATAAACCACTGCCTAACTTGTATACATAGTTTGCTTCTGGTGTGCCCTGCTTCCTCTTCAACACCCTCCCCCCCCACTCCTCCCTCAGTTGTGTGCAAAGTTTTACAGCATCAATTTTTTTGTGTGCAAAATTGTACAGCCCAGAAACACACACTTACATGGAAATTTGCTGCGCGGTTCTCAAAACTGCTGCGCGGCGTCTGTGAGATAAAGGGAACATTCCCCCCCCCCCCCCAACTTCGCATGTTTTATATTAATAGTAATGAGGAGGGGTGCTATAGGATGTCACGCCGCGAGCTTGGTGCGTGACGTCTACGCTCCGTTAAACAGGTGGAAGTTCTTTTTCTTTAAGGGGAGGCAACTCTTTTTAAACAGGGAAACAACCAATTAGAATTTAACCCCACCCCCCTCCCACCCCACCCCCCCCCCAACTCAGCCTGACCCGATGGAAGTGACCTCACTCGGTGCCCACAGACCGTGCACAAAACTAGAAATGATAATTAATAAAATAATGGATGTTAATTTTTAAGTTCATGATTATGTTTGTTAAAGTGTATGTACAGCTTTGTGAGCCCAGCCCTAGGCTGGGGTACCGCGCTATACAAAACTACTACTACTAACAAACCTATTCATAAAACAAAATGTAGTTGTTTGTGGGGGGGGGGGGTTGTTTGGGGGTTGGGAAAAAAAATGGGGGAGGGACACATAATGTTTTTCGGAATCTAGTTTTAAAGCTATTGTTGGTTATTAAGATATATCCGACCTGCTCCGTACAACACGGTCAGTCTGACATTACATTTGATAACTTCGATAGCGTCAGTTGAAAGTTTTGATATGTGACAAGATCGTACCTGGCAGTTGAAAGGGTTTCAGTTTGTGGAACTGACAAAAGCAACCTTTCTATTTGTGTGCCACAGGTTTAGTAATAGAGGTTGGTGAACAGGGGTGAATCCCCCCCCCCAAAAAAAAATGGGGTACAGATAAAAATCCTGTGGCTAATGACAGCTCAATAGATGTCTAGAGAATGGCGTCATCACTGGGGGTTGGTCAACCAAAAATGTGAGCTGAACCTCCTAGTAGTGACCAATGACCTGGCCTTGGCCTGGCCGTAGATATCAGAATAAAACTACTCAGATTCCCCCCCCCCTCGTTTCATATGGGGGACGTAATACCAGCTATCTAATGCGAATTGCCTCCTCCGGGCTCCGCATTACTTCCCCCTATTTCACCGGAGTGTCCCGGGGCATGCCGGGTAATTATTTTTTTGAGGAAGAAAAAAGTGAGGCCGCCCATGGAATCAACAGGTTTTCTTTAGGTCAGTGTGACATTACTCTCAAAAACCTCATTACAGGCGTGTTTTTCACCCCCTCTTCCCCCCGGGGACTCTCACACGTTCAGACCTTGTCTCATTTTCTTTGTTTAAAATTATTTTTTTCACAAAAAAAAAATCTTTGCTTGTGTATTATTTAAAACAATGAACTTTTTTTAAAAGACAAAATAAGAAGAGAAAAATTGCTCATTAAAGGAGTCATGGACCCTGCTGCCTAGCAACCCCAAAACGGGGCACAGGAAAGAAATGAGGGATTTCGTAGATACATTGGCAGCCTACCCACCTACCGTATGCAATATATACAATTATGTTACACCGTATATTCACAACGAACTTATTAAAAAAAACTTCCCACCATAACATACACACCGTATATTTTCACTAATAAGATGATACTTGACCCCCCACCCACCCACCCCCCACACCCACCCACCCCCACCCCCATTTTCCCCTCAAACTCATATCACCTTGAACTTGACATCACGATGTGAGGACTCATTATTACGTGACCTAAATTTGCCCCCCCCCCCCCACCACCCCCCCCCCAAAAAAAAAAATATTTAAAAAAAAATAAAATTTGACGTGCAAAGATTGCCCGCATGTTGGATCTCACGCATTTCAATCCAAATGAATGAGACTTGGATATAATCTCCAACCCTTGTTGCGCTTCAGCAATCGTCTGCGTGATGCATTGTTATCCTCAAACACAGAAATGGACGCTAGGAGAACGAAAGAAAGGATGGAGGGGAAGGGGGAGGAGAGAGAGAGAAATACAAAATGGCGACGAAAGGAGAAGTAATGATCTAAAACAGGAGAATACAATTGAGTTCATGGCCCCTTGATAACGTGATTACCAAAGGGTAAGGTGACACGGCAGATGCGAGAGGGAGGCTGTAGACAGAAATTCAATACAGTCACACACACATGGGAGGGGGGGAACAATAACAACTGCTGACTGCAATTCAACACATTTTAAAAAAAAAACAAATGTATGTCTCTGAAACACCTTCATGCATCTTCCCAACTACTGCACAATCTTACAACGCATCGATAAATCAATTTAAATAAAAATATACGTCTTAGCGTATAATTGATCATCTTTTGTGTACGTCCGTTATGTCATGGTCGTCCACAAGGGAAACCATTCATGTTAAACTTTAGGGAGGTAAGATAAACGGCATTTTTCTCATTTTAAATGCATTCTCTTGCGCAACAGGGTTTGTCATTTCTAAGACCGGAAAAACGTCACGTCGCCTTGCGTCATGTTACTATTTTTTAGACAATGTTTTCTTAAAACATGGCTTCTAACAATGTCTTTCCGCAAACATGTAGCAGTAACAATTTGCTTGTGAAACTTATCGTAAAATAAAATTTTAAACCCACGTTTTCGTCTAGGTTAAGACCCTAGGTTAAGACCCTAGGTTAAGACCCTAGGTTAAGACCCTAGGTTAAGACCCTAGGTTAAGGTTCAGATCTATTGACGGATTTCCGCCATTAAATGACAAACCGTCTTTAAATATAAAAAAATGTTTTGTTATCTAGTACAGAAATAGAATCCAACCGATGCATCAACTTGTTGTTGGCGAGAGTAAAGCATAGAAAATGTACAATTTACAGTATTAAATTTTTGGAATCAGACTCCCAAGCTTTGATAGACAATTTTTTTCCTGGTGCATGACAAATGTTGCTTTAAAAAGTAATGAACTTTCAAATGATATTACATATTATTCGTTTAAGGAAAAGGATAAAAGAAAAATACAATTTAAAAAAAAAAATGTCCTACAAGGGAAAATGTCATCTGTCATATATTATAGCTTACTTTATTATGCTTGTTTGTATGGTCCAAGCTTTACGTTGACATGGAATACAGCCACTGCAAAAAAAGGACAAAGTTTCATAATGTATGCTAAGCAATAGGGTGACCGGATAACTGGACGCACAAGTGAACGCACGAAACTAACCCCAAGACATCAGAACACATGACAAGGGAACCCACGATAACTGACCACAAGAATCCGGACACATGACAAGGGAACCCACGATAACTGACAACAAGAATCCGGACACATGACAAGGGAACGCACGAAAACTGACCACAAGACATTCGAACACATACGTGAACGCACGACAAAATGACCACAAGGCATCCGAACTATCGACAAGTGAAACCAGGGACAATGGCCACAAAACATCCGAACACACGGCAAGGGAACCCAGGGACAAGTGAGCACACGGACAAATGACCACACGGACAAGTGACCACACGGACAAGTGACCACACGGACAAGTGACCACACAGACTAGTGACCGCACAGACAAGTTCGCTCACTGGTCGTCTCCGTTTCACGTTTTCGACTCTCACCCCGATATTTGGGCAAAGGATGTCGGAGGCGACTACAGTCCACTTGGGCACCGGGACTGTGACCGGGAGATGTGCCGCATACGGATGACCTCACATTTCAATTTGCAGTCCCACCACGGCCAGGTCCGAAACTTGAGTTTCCCTATTGTTGGGGACACACCCGACTCGACAACGCGCTAATAGACGACCACCGTCATTACAAGACCGGATCTTTTTTTTTTACTCACCATAGGTCTTTATATTTTTATTTACTCCCGGTACTAGATGGCCCCCTCGTCAAGTGAGTGAGCGGCCGAAAATTCAACAAAGTCCCAACTCGTCTCAATTCGTGATAGATTGAGATTAAGTGAACTCCGTAGACGTCCACTGACGTCGGAGTCGACACCCGAGCTTGAGCTAAAATGGTGGAGTGGTGGTAGGGTGAACTAATGTGGTGGTAGGGTGAACTACAATGGTGGTAGGGTGAACTAATGGGGTGGTAGGGTGAACTACAATGGTGGTAGGGTGAACGACAGAGGTTCTATAAGGATGAACTACAATGGTGGAGGGTGAAATACAGAGGGGCTATAAGGGTGAACCACAATGTTGGTAGGGTGAGCCACAATGGTGGTATGGTGAACCACAATGGTAGTAGAGTGAACCACAATGGTGAACCCCAATGGTGGTAGGGTGAACCACGGAGGGAAATTGGGTGAATTACAGAATGCACCGCTGAATGTGAATAAATAAAAAAATTAAAAAAACAACTTTGGCCAACAGACCATCAATCCTTATATTTCTGTGCCCTACAATCATTGCAATCAGTACGTTATGGGAAAAGACCATCAATCCTTATATTTCTGTGCCCTACAATCATTGCAATCAGTACGTTATGGGAAAAGACCATCAATCCTTATATTTCTGTGCCCTACAATCATTGCAATCAGTACATTATGGGAAGAGACCTTGAACTTATACAAGCACGATCACAGGGAAGAGAAAACCAAAATGGCGCTTATTATGTCTAATAAGTGCAGATAGGTCTTTTATTAAAACTCTCCGATGACAAAGTTAGAAATGATATTTTTTACTTATAAACAAATACATTCGAACTATTATCTCTTCTCCCCTCTCCCCACTCTCTCTCTCTCACACACACACTCTCTCTCACGCTTTCTCTCTCTTTCTTTCTCACACACACTCTCTCTCACTCTTTCTCTCACTTTCTCTCTCTCTGTCACTCTTTATCTCAATCTCTCTCTCACTCTCGTACTCTGTATAAACATCTCTCTATATATAATTCTCTCTCACTCTTTCTCTCACGCTCTCTCTCTCTCTGACTCTCTCTCTCTCACTATCTCTCTCTCTCTCTCTCTTGTAAACACTCTTTCTCTCTCTCTCATCGCCTCTGTTTTCACTCATCTGAATCTCTAATTTCCCTCCGTCCTAATCTCTATATTTTCATTTCTTTCAACGAACATTCACTATTTTTGTTCAGACACCCTCTATCCCATCCCTGTCGGGATCTGATCCTGTCGTATACACACACATCTCTTCAGTGAGTCTATCTCTATATCTTCTTAATGTCTCATCGTCTCTTCATCTTAACTCTTTACAGTATACATGCCTATCTCTTATTACTTTTATTTAACGCCATCTGGCGCATTCTCTTCTCATAATCTGCCTCCTTAGTTCTTCTCACTCCCCTTCTGTCTTCCCTTTCTCTGTCTCTCTCTCCTCCGCTCTCACTCTTTCTATCACTCTCTCTCTTTCTCTCTCTGTCACTCTCTATCACACACTCTCTCTTTCACTCTTTCTCTAACTCTCTCTCTCTTCAACTCTCTCTCCTCTCTCTCTCCTCCTGTCTCCCTCTCTCTATTCACCTCTAACTCCCCGTCTCTCCTCTTTCTCTCTCCTCACTATCTCTCTCCTCACTATCTCTCTCCTCACTATCTCTCTCCTCATTATCTCTTTCTCTCCCTGACTATCTCTCTCCCTCTCTCTCCCTCCATCTCTCCTACTGTTTCTCCCTGTCTCTCCCTGTCTCTTCCTGTCTCTCCCTGTCCCTATCCCTGTTCCCTCTCTCCCCCCCCCCCCCCCCCC
>CAXITT010000247.1:857873-883090 GCA_964033795.1 Lymnaea stagnalis
GGGGGGGGGGGGGGGGGGGGGGGGAGGGGGGGGGCTGGCATGCCATTTAAAGGGCCAACACCCTTTTAGAAGATTTTTGTTTGTTAGATTTTTTTGTTTGTTTCTTTGTCTAAGATTCAATCACTCCATCTCTTCAGACCATCAGGTGGAGAAGATCACTTTCTAACCCGAGCACACACACTTTTCTTTACCGTTAGAGATGGACCAGCTTTGTTGTGCACACTGTTGACAGGGCGAGCGAGCGGGAGCCAACTCTCGGCGAAAGTGAGCCAACTCTCGGCGAAAGTGAGACAACTCTCGGCGAAGGTGAGCCAACTCTCGGCGAAAGTGAGCCACTTCCTTCGAGCACAAGATGGTTTTTTGGCGTGCGTTTTCCTCTCGGCTGCTCAAACAAAACAAAAGAAAAAATCTTGAGCGTTTTCCTGGGTTTCAATCATCATGTTTCTTTTAAAGCTATCGATATCTGGGGGTTTTATTTCTTTGGCTTCGAACGTGAGTGCTGTCTCTGGACTACAGTGCCGGCGAGTGATGGTAAAGATGATGAAGCGCACCGATAATGACGCGCTCCTATAATGAACTGCACCGATAATGACGCGCTCCTATAATGAACTGCACCGATAATGACGCGCTCCTATAATGAACTGCACAGATAATGACGCGATCCTATTATGAACTGCACAGATAATGACGCGCTCCTATAATGAAGTGCACAGATAATGACGCGCTCCTATAATGAACTGCACAGATAATGACGCGCTCCTATAATGAACTGCACAGATAATGACGCGCTCCTATAATGAACTGCACAGATAATGACGCGCACCGGTAACCACACGCACTGATAATACGCCGATCATGCGCATTGAGAAAAAAAAAATTTGGCAGATTTTTTTTTGGGTGGTTGTGGCCGGGGGTGGGGGGGGGTCTGTTGTGTTATTAATCTTGATTTGACCGCCAGGCTCATCTTTCTGAAGAAGTTTGGTGGGGTTGTAGAGATTTTTTTAAATTTACGACTAAAAAAAAATTTGGGGGTTTTTTTTTTTTTGGGTGGTGGGGGCCGGGGGTGGGGGGGGGTCTGTTGTGTTATTAATCTTGATTTGACCGCCAGGCTCATCTTTCTGAAGAAGTTTGGTGGGGTTGTAGAGATTTTTTTAAATTTACGACTCTTTTAACGGCCTCTACTAAAAGAGTACAACATATTGTCTAGCTCCAGGAACAGAATCTCTGACTCGAGAAACCAGAATGTCTAGCTCCAGTAACAGAATTTCTGACTCCAGACACCAGAATGTCTAGCTCCAGTAACAGAATTTCTGACTCCAGAAACCAGAATGTCTAGCTCCAGTAACAGAATTTCTGACTCCAGAAACCAGAATGTCTAGCTCCAGTAACAGAATCTCTGACTCCAGAAACCAGAATGTCTAGCTCCAGTAACAGAATTTCTGACTCCAGACACCAGAATGTCTAGCTCCAGTAACAGAATTTCTGACTCCAGAAACCAGAATGTCTAGCTCCAGTAACAGAATCTCTGACTCCAGAAACCAGAATGTCTAGCTCCAGACGATGGTTTTTAGGTTTCGACAATCGGCTAATCTAGCGGTACTCGTAACATCGTTAAGCCAAATCGGTACATTTTGTTCATGGTAACTAATCTCATTTTTTTTTAGGGAGTTATAAAAAAGATCGTATATTTATTTTTGGTACAGGAGCTGGTGTCTGTTTCAGTTAACTTACCTGACAGACAGGAATATTTCAACCAAAAAAAAAAAAAAAGTTTAAAAAAAAAAAAAGTGTTCTCTGTGAACAGGTTAACCCCAGGAGGGTTCTCAAAAAATGTGGAATAGTTAGAACCAGCTCAAACTTTATTTAAAGCCAATAAATATAAGCTACCGTCTTCTCAGACTCAGGCAAAGAAAAAAAGAACTAAAAAAAAAAAAATGTTGGTATTCTAGACTTGTGCATGCACTATTGTATTTACTAAATGATGTTCTCTTTCAACAAAAACCACTGTCATTAAACCCTACATAAAGTTATAAAAAAGATCGTTTATTTTTTGTTGGGACAGGAGATGGTGTTTGTTTCATTTAAATTACCTGACAGACAGGAATATTTCAAACAAAAAAAAAAAAAAGTTTAAAAAAAAAAAAATGTTGCTCTGTGAACAGGTTACCCCCAGGAGGGTTCTCAAAAAATGTGGAGTAGTTAGATCCAGCTCAAACTTTATTTAAAGCCAATAAATATAAGCTACCGTCTTCTCAGACTCAGGCAAAGAAAAAAAGAACTAAAAAAAAAAAAAATGTTGGTATTCTAGACTTGTGCATGCACTATTGTATTTACTAAATGATGTTCTCTTTCAACAAAAACCACTGTCATTAAACCCTACATAAGGTATATGTTTAGCTCATTCAATAATAAATTACTTCATTTCAAATTAAAAATGTATGTGTTTATGGAACTCGGCTTGGCTTCAGGTGTGTCACAGGTTCTCAAACTTTAATTTTCTGAGGGTTACGAATTTTATCACAAATAAATGTTCTGGGGTTCATGAATTGAATCAATATTTTTGGACGAGCCTCGAAAAAAGGGCATCACGAACAAAGGGTGAGAATCACTGCAGCATGTCATAAAAACGAAACCAATTTGTGAAACGGTTTTTTGTTGTTGTTGAACTTGTTGTTATTCGCGTGCTTTGATGATGAGGAGACGCGAGTCGGGGGGAAGACAACTGCGTCTAGATGTTACTTCATTAAGGCTTGCATTTTATCGCCCGTGGAACCAGTAGCTGTAATGGGGGGAGCCACTCGTTCGTGGAACCCGAGGGGCAGCCACTCTCTCAACAGCCTTCTCAAACCCTGTCATCAACGGAATCATTCAATCTCTGGTTCGCTTGAACTGAACTCTGCGCTGCGGTGTTCAAAAAACTATAATATGTAGGTAGGCCAGAGCTCAGCGGAGTTCGAAAAACTATATCATGTAGGTAGGCCAGAGCTCAGCGGAGTTCAAAAAACTATATCATGTAGGTAGGCCAGAGCTCAGTGGAGTTCGAAAAAACTATATCATGTAGGTAGGCCAGAGCTCAGCGGAGTTCGAAAAAACTATATCATGTAGGTAGGCCAGAGCTCGGTGGAGTTCGAAAAACTATATCATGTAGGTAGGCCAGAGCTCAGCGGAGTTCGAAAAATCTATATCATGTAGGTAGGCCAGAGCTCAGTGGAGTTCGAAAAAACTATATCATGTAGGTAGGCCAGAGCTCAGTGGAGTTCGAAAAAACTATATCATGTAGGTAGGCCAGAGCTCAGCGGAGTTCGAAAAAACTATATCATGTAGGTAGGCCAGAGCTCAGTGGAGTTCGAAAAACTATATCATGTAGGTAGGCCAGAGCTCAGCGGAGTGCGAAAAACTATATCATATAGGTAGGCCAGAGCTCAGTGGAGTTCAAAAAACTATATCATGTAGGTAGGCCAGAGCTCAGTGGAGTTCGAAAAAACTATATCATGTAGGTAGGCCAGAGCTCAGTGGAGTTCGAAAAAACTATATCATGTGGGTAGGCCAGAGCTACGTGGAGTTCGAATAACTATATCATGTGGGTAGGCCAGAGCTCAGCTGAGTTCGAAAAACTATATCATGTGGGTAGGCCAGAGCTCAGTGGAGTTCGAAAAAACTATATCATGTAGGTAGGCCAGAGCTATGTGGAGTTCGAAAAACTATATCATGTAGGTAGGCCAGAGCTACGTGGAGTTCGAATAACTATATCATGTGGGTAGGCCAGAGCTCAGCTGAGTTCGAAAAACTATATCATGTGGGTAGGCCAGAACTCTGTGGAGTTCGAATAACTATATCATTTAGGTAGGCCAGAGCTCAGTGGAGTTCGAAAAAACTATATCATGTAGGTAGGCCAGAGCTCAGCGGAGTTCAAAAAACTATATCATGTAGGTAGGGCAGAGCTCAGCAGAGTTCGAAAAAACTATATCATGTAGGTAGGCCAGAGCTCAGCGGATTGCGAAAAACTATATCATGTAGGTAGGGCAGAGCTCAGCGGAGTTCGAAAAACTATATCATGTAGGTAGGGCAGAGCTCAGAGGAGTTCGAAAAACTATATCATGTAGATAGGCCAGAGCTATGTGGAGTTCGAAAAAACTATATCATGTAGGTAGGCCAGAGCTCAGTGGAGTTCAAAAAACTATATCATGTAGGTAGGCCAGAGCTCAGTGGAGTTCGAAAAAACTATATCATGTAGGTAGGCCAGAGCTCAGCGGAGTTCAAAAAACTATATCATGTAGGTAGGCCACAGCTATGTGGAGTTTGAATAACTATATCATGTGGGTAGGCCAGAGCTCTGTGGAGTTCGAAAAACTATATCATGTGGGTAGGCTTGAGCTCAATAAATACTTCTAGTTCAACGTGATCAGATCGGTAACACCAGAAATATCGTCCTGAGCACTTCCAAAATGAGCTGCTAGAGACCTGGATCTAAAGCCTAGCTAATATCGGTTTTATTTTGTGGCTGTTATGTAGACCTAGTGAAACCTAGCAGCTTTACTTTAATTTCAATCCGTAAAGACATCGAGGTATTGTCCTCGTGATGTAGCTGTTGTTGTAGCTCCTCTTGAGATCAGGCCTACTACATGATATAGGTTTTTTAGTAGCTCACACTCCTCTGTCTGTCCTCTGAGTCTCTGAGCGTGTGTGTCACTCAGTCAAACTGTATCGCTCTGTCCTTCTCTCTCTGTCTGTCTTTCGCTCTCACTCTCTCTCTCTCTCTCTATCTTTCGCTCTCTCTCTCTCTCTCTCTCTCTCTCTCTCTCTCTCTCTCTCTCTCTCTCTCTCTCTCGCTCTCTCTCTCTCTCTCTCTCTCTCTCTTTCTCTCTCTCTCTCTCTCTCTCTTTCTCTCTCTCTCTCTCTCTCTNTTTGTCTCTCTCTCTTTCTGTCCATCTGTTATCAGTCTCTCTGTCAGTCTGCCTATATCTCTATTTCTCTCTCTCTTCGTCTGTCTGTCTCTCTATTCGTCTGCCTGTATGTCTCTCTCCCTTTCCCCCTCGATCGCTTTCCGCCTTTCTCTCTCTCTCTCTCTCTCTCTCTCTCTCTCTCTCTCTCTCTCACCTTTCCTACTCCAAGAGATGGAGAGATCGTGCGTGTGTCTCATATGCCTTCTGTCTCTCAATATTTCGCTAAACCTCATTAACAAAACAGCTCCCTGTCTACCACCCAGCAGCATCCCTTCCGCCCCCCCCCCGCCCAGGGGGTCCCAATTTGCCCAAGCCTATAACCTGCTTTACGACGTAAGCAGAGAAATCTATAAAATTCTAGGCAATGAAAACGTCAATGTCACTCCGACCCAGAGCAACCCCAGGGCTCCACTTCCAGTGTTTTCTATTCACATCAACAAATCTCGTGTTTTTTGGTGTTTTTTTAAAGCCTTCTGAAATAACCTTATTATTAGCCATTGAGCGATTTGAAGACCCAATCAAGCGATTGGTCTATCGATCTGGGCTTGTAATAAATCATTGATCACTCCATGCGGCGGACAGGATTGTGCGAATTCTCTCCCCATGCCCCTCGAGTTACATGTCCTTGAATGTCCCTTGACAAAACAACCAACAAAAAAAAAACATAAGTGCGAAAAGCAGTAGTGGTGTTGGTTAAAGTGGTGTTAGCTAAAGTGGTGTTAGATAAAGTGGTGTGTGTGTTTGTGTGAGCGTGCGTGCGTGCGTGAGTGTGGGTGGGTGTGTGGGGGGGGGGGGTTGATGACCGTAGCATAATTCCACTGTAGTTTAGAGAACATATGACTATGTTGAGTCTAGAACCTCCTCCACCCCCATATATATCACACAGATGGCACAACTCGTCTAGGATAATTTCAGCCAATCATCTTGCTTGTCCCCATCCCTGGTGTGTACGTAGCGTACTTCCCGTACACACTGTTCGAGTTTTCAATTCCTTTAAATCCATCCAAGTCATCACACCCCCCTCCCGTCCCTTACTTTCCCTAAACAATGCACATTTCCCCATGCCATGTGCACCCACCCACCCATTTAAGCCCCACTTCCTCTACACGTCCCCACCCACCTCCCCCTCATCTCCAACTCTCCACCTAAACCCAACCCCCCCCCCCCCATTTACACCCCACCCATACTCGCCTCCTCACCAGATTAACCCTTCTTCGCCCCATTCGCACCGCCACAGCCCATGTACACATCCTCGCCCTATCGACACTCTAACCCTTGTACACGTCATCATGTACACCACCCCGTGTACCTCCCAGCCCATGTCCATCATCCCATACGCCTCCCCAATGGTTTTGACTACATTTCCAATTCTGTTAACGGTCGACGTTATTAAAGTATGCACTTAAATGTATTCCACATCCCGTTACTATGGGAATTAAACGTAAACAAAAAAAAACTCTTTTATGCACCGTGATCCCACCCCTGATCCCACCCCTGATCCCACCCCTGATCCCACCCGTGCCCTCACGTCCCACTCCAAACCTCATAGTGTTACTGACTCCGATTTAAAGTTTTCTTTCCACACAAATACCCCCCCCCCCCCCAAAAAAAAAAACCCACCAAAAAAACCACCCAAAAACACACACACAAAGAAATACTTTAGTGGATCCTTCAGGAAATCGTAACCCCCCCCTGATCCCCCCCCTGATCCCACCCGTGCCCTCACGTCCCACCCCAAACCTCATAGTGTTACTGACTCCGATTTAAAGTTTTCTTTCCACACAAATACCTCCCCCCCCCCCAAAAAAAAAAACCCACCAAAAAAACCACCCAAAAACACACACACAAAGAAATACTTTAGTGGATCCTTCAGGAAATCGTATACCCTGTCAGCATCCACCATCCCATTCCCCACCCTCACTCTCTCCTTTCCGTCCCTCCCTCCCTCCATCCCTCCGTCCCTACTTCTTCCCCGCTCAATCCTGTGTTAACACTTGGCATATCAATTATTTCTTGACTTCTCTCCTCGTGCCGTCAGTTATTGTCCACAGTTTTCAACAACGTCAACACGCTTTGTGCTGTCATTATACTCTGTTGTCAACACGCTTTGTGCTGTCATTATACACTGTTGTTAACTGTTTAGTGTTGGACGCCCTCCCCCCCTACCCCCGGGCCGAGCACGTCATTTATCATTAATTAAAATAACACCCAACTATTTCTGTTTGAATAAATACAATTATGTATATAAGAAAAACGCCAGACATTTCTTTCTCTCTCTCTCTCTCTCTCAATCTTCGCGGAACTCTAACCACGAGCGGGAAAACCAGCTTTTTCTTTTTTTATTATTTTTTGCACCCCAATTGCGTCCAGGCGACACTAAACAAAGCCAGTGGAAACACGAAATTGCTTTCGCCATGTGAACAAGGGAAAACATTAAGAAAACGAAAGTGGGCGAATTTTTTTTTTTAAGTTAAAAAAAAAAAAAAATAAAAAAAAATTTAAGAGTAAGAAAAAAAAAGTTTTGTTTAAACGATTACATGTCAACCGAAATTTTGAAACTGATTTACGGAGCGTTGCGAGCAAACATTCTGAAAGTGATTTCTGATCGACGGTTAGTATCGGGGGGCGGTTGGGGTGGGGGGAGGGATTGGGGGAGCAGAAATTGAAGGCGCTGAAGGCTCCCGAGCGAAAGTGTGTGGTCTGGGCAAGGGGAGGGGGTGGGGAGCCCTCTACGGTGCTGTGCCTCCGTGCTCTTCCGTGGGGATATTTCTATTGCAAATGTAACAACGGGAATACGAGCACCCACATTTCGCTTTGCAATTTATATATAACATGTTCTAACAAGCCAAGACACGTTCCTAATCCACTGTCTACAATGTGCTCACTAGTCCACTGTCTACAATGCGTTCACTAATCCACTTGTCTACAATGTGTTCACTAATCCACTGTCTGGAGTACGATTACATCAATTATACGCAATATCTTTTTCTTGACAATTGCATTACTGATCAACTGCAAGATGTTCAAACACCTCACTAAACCACTCCATCATATACAGTTACCTCACTAATCCACTGCATCATATACAGTTACCTCACTATTCCACTGCATCATGTACAATTACCCCACTAATCAACTACTTACGATCATGTCTATAGTATTAATTTTTTAACATGACAGTTGTTAACGCCAGGATCCCGCCCACGGGCTGTCACGTGACCACATCATAGATGTCATCATTGCTTATTTTGCTTTAAACCACCCCACCCGCTGTAAGATAACTCTCCCACATACAGACTCAGACAAATCACTGAGATTTGCTGGGCAATTTCTCCCAGATCTATTCACTATTTTTATTTTTTTAAACTGTTTTAACAATTTTTCTGTGGTTTTTATTTTACATTCGTTTTTAAAAAAATAATCTCTAAGGTAAAATCTTTCTCACAATAACTTCTCATTCCATCGGTGTTCAAGAATGTCTCGGAATTTCAAGAGAATGAGAAAGAGAGAGACGGTCGTGTTGTATCCACACTTGTGGCATTACAGCATCCAATCCAACCCCCCAATCCCCACGTGATCATTATTCCATCTCCGTCCATTGTTTTAAGCTTCTTCTGTTTTTTTGTTTTTTTTTTGCTACTTTTTTTCTGTTTTTTTTCCTTTTAAAAAAAAATAAATAAATAATAAAATAGAAAAAAAAATATAATTTACTTAATGACCTCATCCAAAGGTCGATGGCTTCCCTTAGTTACCGATTACTTCCCTTTAACCGTTATTTATTTATAGAGCTATAACCTTTCAGAGCTCCACTTGACAAAATACCTTTGCATAAAACCCTAATCAATGTAAAAGCACTTGTCATGTTTCCTGTACATTAATGTATTAGACCTGGCAGGAATCTTGTTAGCGTGTTCATAACTTTCAATGTCTGTTCCATTTTCAAGTCAATGAAGATGGATGAACGCAACATCCAAAATGGCAGCTCTGTGCGGAAAGGTTAAAACGATAAATAGACATCGTTTATGTCCTGTTTAACCAGACAATTACTTTTATGTCAGAATTCAGGGCTGTAAGCATGGCTTGTAGGCATAGTTTTAGGCAGTTTAGGCAGGGCTGTAGGCATAGCTTTAGGCATGGTTGTAGGTATAGTTTTAGGAATAGTTGTGGCAGAGTCGTAATCAGGGTAGTAGGCAGGGTTGTAGGGAGGGTTGTATGGAGGCTTGTTTGGCGGGGTTGTCGACAGGGTTGTGGTGGGGTATCCTAGGACTAGGACTTTTGCTGTTGTTTGGGTTTGTCTCTTGACCCCTACCGTATACCAACTATTGACCTCGAATCGGTTGACCTTGACACGTTATTGACCTAAACCTGATTAACTACGTCCAATCCTTTAAACCCTTGAGCCGAGCAACGATCAAAGTCTGATTAAGGGCCGCCAGCCATCTTGAAACGCGAGTATCGGGCTGAAGGCGACCCTCTCCGCTGAGTGGACAATCATTTTTCTGTCTCGGGTCTGTCAAGGAGAAAATGAACACCGTCAAGGGGTTTTTGCCAATACAGTGACGTCATCGGTTACTCGGGGGCCCATAACTCCTGATGCGCTCATGCTCTCCCTTTTCTGAATATCAAATTTGTTTTAGAAATTCTTGGTAACTTACTGATCTATCTCGAAAGAGATGCGAATTTTTTAGATCACAGAAGACCTACGGCTCCTGAACCTATGCAGATAGTTATTTTATTGGGTTTATGAGGAAGAGACGGTGGTATGGCTATGTACGCCTATCCAATGCTATCCAATGCTATCCAATGCTATCCAATGCTATCCAATGCTATCCAATGCTATCCAATGCTATCCAATGCTATCCAATGCTATCCAATGTTTGTGTCCCGTTATGTAAGGCGTTCAGAAAAAATAAGGGGGGGGGGTTCTATTCTTAATTTCAATCGCTCATCATCACCCTCCCCAAGAAAGGTAACCTACAGCTATGCCAAAACTATCGCACCATTAGCCCAATAAGCCACCCAAGCAAGGTCATGCTGAAGGTCATATTGAACCGACTAAGACCATGTGCCGACAGAATCATTGTTGAAGAACAGGCGGGCTTCAGACAAGGACGGGGCACTACTGAGCAGATTCTAAACCTCCGAATACTATGTGAGAAATATGCTCAACACCAACAAAAACTATACCACGTCTTTGTGGACTTCAAGAAAGCATTCGACAGGGTTTGGCATGCTGCTTTATGGGCCACCATGAGTCACTACATCATCAACACAAACCTAACCAGAATGATATGCAACCTCTATGATATGGCCACGGTTGGAGTACGACAAGGCTGCTTGCTCTCCCCCACCCTGTTCAACATATTCTTGGAGAAAAGTATGTCAGATGCACTGGAAGCTCATGAAGGGACAGTCAGCATTGGTGGCAGAACAATCACCAACCTACGCTTTGCGGACGACATAGATAGACTGGCTGGGAAGGAGGAAGAGCTAGCCGACCTGGTAAAGCGTCTCTACAAGACTTCATCGTCCTTTGGCAAGCAAATCAGTTCCGAAAAGACAAAATTGATGACGATTAACACCACCGGTATCGCCACTGAAATTAAGGTAGGGGAGGAAAGACTAGAGACGGTAGGCAGCTTCAAGTACCTAGGAGCAATAGTCTCGGAAGAAGGCTCAAAGCCTGAATTGATCTCCAGGATTGCCCAGACCACAACAGCACTAAAGAGGCTTAAGAAAATATGGAACGTCATAAATATAACCCTCCCAGCACCAAAATGAGGCTGAGTCCTCTCCATTTTCTTGTATGTCTACGAGTTCTGGATATTAACAGCAGAAATTGAAAGAAAAATAAAGGCGATGGAGATTAGATGTTTCAGAAGCATTCTTGGTAACTGCTATAGAGACCATATCTCCAATGAGCAAGTGAAAGAAAGGATTCGTCCAGCAACTGGCCAGTACGATGACCCCCCCCCCCTCCTGGTGACTGTAAAAAAAAACGCAAACTGGAACGGTATGGCCACGTGACAAGAAAACAAGGGCTCGTCAAAGAAATCATGCAGAGCAAAACGAGAGGAGAGAGAAGAAGTGGAAGACAAAGAAAAAGATGGGAAGATAACTTCAAATAGTGGACGGGACTAAAACTAGGCGATGCTGTGCGAAGTGCAGAAAAAAAAGAGAGGAATGGAGAAGGATAGTTTCCTTGTCATCTGTGGCACCCCAACGGTCCAAGGACTAAGGGACATGATGATGATGATGAAGCCTAATTACACAAAACCTGTTTGATTTTCTTCTTACTTAGTTTTTCCGCAACTTCATTGTAAACCCTGAATATGTTCATCTGCTATGTCCCTTGTTATTCTGTCCCACCTCTATTAAACCACTTCGCCCGCAATCCTCTCATCAAGCCAACGCCTCCAATAAAATGTCCACACCCCTCCAATCATATATCACACGCCTCCAATCATATATCACACGCCTCCAATCATATATCACACGCCTCCAATCATGTATCACACCCCTCCAATCATATATCACACCCCTCCAATCATATATCACACCCCTCCAATCATATATCACACCCCTCCAATCATATATCACACCCCTCCAATCATATATCACACCCCTCCAATCATATATCACACCCCTCCAATCATATATCACACGCCTCCAATCATATATCACACCCCTCCAATCATAGATCACACCCCTACAATCATATATCACACGCCTCCAATCATATATCACACCCCTCCAATTATATATCACACCCTTCCAATCAAATATCACACCCCTCTAATCATATACCACACCCCTCCAATCATATATCACACGCCTCCAATCATATATCACACCCCTCCAATCATATATCACACCCCTCCAATCATATATCACACCCCTCCAATTATATATCACACCCCTCCAATCATATATCACACCCCTCAAATCATATATCACACCCCTCCAATCATATTTCACACGCCTCCAATCGTATATCACACCCCCTCTAATCATATACCACACCCCTCATATCATATATCACACGCCACCTATCAAATATCCCCTCAATAAAATATTCCTCCCCTCCAATAAAAATAACCCCACCGTCCCTTCAATTACCCATCCCCTCCCTTCAATTACCCCACCCGTCCCTTCAATTACCCCACCCGTCCCTTCAATTACCCACCCCTCCCTTCAATTACCCCACCCATCCCTTCAATTATCCCACCCCTCCCTTCAATCACCCCACCCGTCACTTCAATTACCCCACCCGTCCCTTCAATTACCCCACCGTCCCTTCAATTACCCCACCCGTCCCTTCCATTACCCAACCCGTCCCTTCAATTACCCTACCCCTCCCTTCAATTACCCCACCCCTCCCTTCAATTACCCCACCCGTCCCTTCAATTACCCCACCCATCCCTTCAATTACCCCACCCCTACCTTCAATTACCCCACCCCTCCCTTCAATTACCCCACCCGTCCCTTCAATTACCCCACCCTCCCTTCAATTACCCCACCCCTCCCTTCCATTACCCAACCCGCCCCTTCAATTACCCCACCCCCCCCTTCAATTACCCCCCCCCCCCCCTCCATTACCCCCCCCCTCCCTTCAATTACACCCCCCCCCCCCATTCTACCATTCACCCTTAACCGTGTTCACACGACCCGCCTAAACTAAAAAAGGTCTGAGATCTGTTGTGACAATTATTGTAATCATTGGACCTTCCATATTTATTCGAGCTATAATTTATTGATTGCTCAAAAATGCACACCCAGCACATGTCCATGATTACAACAACTGCATTGAATTAGTTCTCCATAAACAGCCAAACTAACATCAGCCAAATTGCCCACATCTCCATTACCTTGTAAGCCTTGCATAATAAACCAGCCATTTCGTTTCAGAACGTTTAAGTTTCTCTTATTTATTAGCAGACAAATTTATTCAAAACTCGATATTGTTGTGGGAGATTTTTTTCTTTTTTTTAATGCATTTGTATAATTGTCTTTCTTTCTTTCTTTCTTTCTTTCTTTCTTTCTTTCTTTCTTTCTTTCTTTCTTTCTTTCTTTCTTTCTTTCTTTCTTTCTTTCTTTCTTTCTTTCTTACTTTCTTTCTTTCTTTCTTTCTTTTCTTTCTTTCTTTCTTTTTTTCTTTCATTATTTCTTTCAATCTTTCTTTCTTTCGTACATTTTTTTTTGATGTTGTATAATTGTCTTTCTTTCTTTCTTTCTTTTTTCCTTTCTTTCTTTTTTTCTTTCTTTCTTTCTTTCTTTCTTTCTTTCTTTCTTTCTTTCTTTCTTTCTTTCTTTCTTTCTTACTTTCTTTCTTTCTTTCTTACTTTCTTTCTTTCTTTCTTTTCTTTCTTTCTTTCTTTTTTTCTTTCATTATTTCTTTCAATCTTTCTTTCTTTCGTACATTTTTTTTTTGATGTTGTATAATTGTCTTTCTTTCTTTCTTTCTTTCTTTCTTTCTTTCTTTCTTTCTTTCTTTCTTTCTTTCTTTCTTTCCTTCTTTCTTTCATTATTTCTTTCTTTCATTATTTCTTTCTTGCGTAAGTCCTTCTTTCTTTATTTCTATCTTCTTTCGCTTTACTCTGCATTTCTATATTCTTTCTTTCTTCCTTCATTCCTTACATTTTTCTTCCTTTTTATTTCCTCCCTTACTTCCATTCTGTTTTATTTTCTTTTTCTTTTTTTTTTTAACTTTCATTGTCCTCTTTCTCTAGTCAATTCCGTATCATTTCAGTTTCGCTTCATTTATTTACTCTGCACTTGCTTAACCTTTAACACCTGTGTCGAAAGTGATTGTTTCCAATCAAACTTTTATAAGAAAGGCGACATCCTCCTGACATTCCACCCTTATGGCATCCCCATGCCCTACGTTCCCTCTATACTCTCCCCTCTCCCCTGCCCTTTACCCAACCTACACACACATGAACCAGGGTTGAAAGTTATTTCCCTTGGTTTATTGACCAATCACCCGTGAGCCGTGACCAGTCCACCGGTGTCAAGTTCAGCCACCGTAACTGACCGTTGGTCAAATAAACACCGGACAGGACCGGGCAGTGGTCATATTTTACTGATTAGCACTTTTGTTCAGGGCATCCCGGGGGGTCTCATCCAGTGGCGCCGGGGGGCTTTCTGTTTGGTTTAAGTTTTATGGAGGACGTCTGAGAGAAAGTACTCGCTACTTTAGCGTCCATCACAAGCATTGTTTGGTGACGTTGCTAACCCTTTCTTGTAAGAGTGTCAGCCATAAATGACCTGTTCGGGGGGTCTTCCATTTATTTACCTGTTAGGGGGTCTTCGATAAATGACCTGCTTTGGGGGGGGGGGTCTTACATAATTGACCAGCCGTTAGGTTGTCTTCCATAAATTACCTGTTAGGTGGATCGATAAATGACCTGCTTTGGGGGGGGGGGTCTTACATAAATGACCAGACGTTAGGTTGTCATCCATAAATTACCTGTTAGGTGGTCATCCATAAATGACCTGTCAGGGAGTCTTCCATAAATGACCTGTTAGGGGTCTTCCATAAATGACCTGTCAGGGAGTCTTCCATAAATGACCTGTCAGGGAGTCTTCCATAAATGACCTGTCAGGGAGTCTTCCATAAATGACCTGTTAGGGAGTCTTCCATAAATGACATGTCAGGGAGTCTTCCATAAATGACCTGTTAGGGGGTCTTCCATAAATGACCTGTTAGGGGGTCTTCCATAATTTACCTGCTAAGCGGTCTTCAATAAATGAACTGAAATTAGGAGTTCATCCATCATAAATGCCCTATTAGGGTGTCATCCGTGAATGACTTGTTAGGGGGTCTTCCATAAATTACCTGACGTAAGGGGGTCACCCATAAATGAACTGACACATCAACCAAACAGGGGTGGGGGTATGTTTAAATATCATTTTTATAGCGACATCACCCAACGCCTACCCCACGAAGAGCCCACCCACACACAACCCTCACACAACCCACATGCACCGACACACAACCCTCACACAACCCACACGCACCCACACACAACCCACACACAACCCACACACAACCCACACAAAACCTACACACAACCCACACACAAACCACACACAACCCACACGCATCCACACACAAACCACACCAAATCACCCACAGCCCACACGCACGCTCACAAACCCACCCATCCACATGCGCCCACAAACACACACAAACACACGGCAAATCCCTACATTGGTGGCTGCCCTGTCAGCGAATTAATTGTTCATTTACCTATTTCAAACCCTCCCGACCCCTCTCAACAGTGTAATTAAACCCAGACGATTAATCCTTAATGAGCCGAGTGTTAACGCCCTCCAACGTGCCAACCCGTGGACGTGTTCGTCTCCCCGCGTCATCACCGGTGCTCCCGGTTGTCTCCCATGTTGTGTTTGTTTGGACCAAACTGACCGGCGGGCCGTGTTTAGCGGCACCTGGAATGCACGTGTCATGCATTGCGTGAGTGACGTGTCTTAATTATTCACGCTTTTTGCGATGGGTGTTTGCTTTCACTTTGCTATTTAAAAAAAAAAATCACAAGAGCAGCACATCAGCACATCAGCACATCAGCACATCAGCACATCAGCACATCAGCACATCAGCACATCCCCCAAAATATACCGAGGACTTTCAATAAGCCTTTTTCCAGTTCACGGCTTGGGGTAGGGGGGGGGGTAAACCATATGTTTAAATGTCAAACTATTGTCTATTGTATGAATGAGTACCTGTCAGACTATTGTCTATTGTATGAATGAGTACCTGTCAAACTATTGTCTATTGTATGAATGAGTACCTGTCAAACTATTGTCTATTGTATGAATGAGTACCTGTCAAACTATTGTCTATTGTATGAATGAGTACCTGTCAAACTATTGTCTATTGTATGAATGAGTACCTGTCAAACTATTGTCTATTGTATGAATGAGTACCTGTCAAACTATTGTCTATTGTATGAATGAGTACCTGTCAAACTATTGTCTATTGTATGAATGAGTACCTGTCAAACTATTGTCTATTGTATGAATGAGTACCTGTCAAACTATTGTCTATTGTATGAATGAGTACCGCTATTAACAACTTTATTCGCGAGATTATTTCTGAACTTACAACACCACTATTGAGGTCTTTATTGTACATACGCACATACACACCCATACAAACACACCGGCAGACACACACCTGGAGACACACAAACACACACAGAGACATGTAATATTATGTCACTTGTACTTGATACCGGAGTCCCATACTGCCAAACGGTTTGGTATCCTTTGGGGTTTTCGGAACTCCGCACCTCTGGTCATGACGTCACGGCTAGGGTCTCCAGCTCTCCTCCCCGACCTGGGCAAGCTCTGGCGTTTGTCTACGTCAAGGGTCGGTCTGTGGTGCCAGAGTAGTTCGTTCCACTCTGACCGGACTGACCAAAGCCGTCCTTAAGACAACCGTCAATGAAATGGGCGGCCAGGATTGGAACTGGACATTGTGGTCACGTGCTGACCATTCTAGTGTGACCGCTAGTGTGGGAGGGTGGTACATTCAAGGTCAGTTACAACTATTTAGTTCCTAAACATTTTAAACTTGCACACCCCCCCCACCCAAAAAAAATCTCTTTCAGCCCCCACACACCCCCACCAACTACTCTTATGATGCTAACGACCACTCATCTACCTCAGAACACATTCCTCATCACCACCCCTAGACTATGCGAATGTCTTTAGAGCAGCTCAGCCAAACTGAGATTTCCTGTCTTTTGGAAACGTTTTTCGTCGGCACAGAAACCCGCATCAAAGCCATCTTTAGAGTTCGTCAGTCGAAATGGACCGTGGCCATTTTAACCATTGTATTTGTGCTACAGTTCTGAACATGGCTCGGGGTGCGCAGATGGCTCACGGGGGGGGGGGACCGATTCTGGCAGGAAACATTCTTGCGCATAGTAAGTGCAAGGGATTGATGGGACATCTCCGTGTGCAGTGTTAACCCTGGCTTTTTCTGGCCTGTCTTTTTTGGTCTATGCAGCCGCTGTTCTGTTGGCTTCCTGTTGCACGGAGACTTCGCGTACAGAGGAACGCCGTGATGCTCGGTCCTTTGCCGACTCTCCCCATGAGTCTAGGTTTGCATCAAGCGTTTTCAGTGAGGCTTTTATGTTGCCTTTAAAGCGTTCTTTCTGCCAATCCAAAAGGCGTCTTCCATGCTCGAGCTCACCATAAAACAGTCTTAGGGCATGCGGTAGTCTGAAATTCTCACAACATGTCCCGCCCCGGGGAAGCTGGGGCCTGCATTGAATTGGTAAAGATTCTGGGGGAGGACCTGCCTGTGTGAGTACTTCTGTGCCTGGGACATTGTTCTGCCATTTGATGTTGAGGATTTCTCTAGGGCTTCCCTTATAAAAATGGTTGTACTTTCTGGCACGGCGTTGCAGGACCGTGCACGTTTTACAGGCGTAGAGAAGCATAGAATATAAGGTGATGAGAACTATGACGTCGCATTTAGAAATAAATATTGAAGGTGCTGAAGACTTAACTTTTTTTAGACACACAAAATACAATCCTAAAATTGTCTAGTTCATTGGTCGCTTCATTTTGTTCCAAAGCATATTTGCTAAACGGATATTTATTCATTTTATGTTACAAACCTCTATTAAATAAGGCCGGTCACTCTTATGACAAACCTCTATTAAGTAAGGCCGGTCACTCTTATAACAAACCTCTATTAAATAAGGCCGGTCACTCTTATAACAAACATCCATCAACTTTTGAAGTTATTAATTGTTCGCCTCAAACAAAAAGATTTTTGTGGACTTATGGTGGATTATTGTTGACTTACGGTGGATTATTGTTGACTTACGGTGGATTATTGTTGACTTATGGTGGATTATTGTTGACTTACGGTGGATTATTGTTGTCTTATGGTGGATAGTTGTTGACTTATGGTGGACTATTGTTGGCTTACGGTGGATCATTGTTGACTTATGGTGGATCATTGTTGACTTATGGTGGATCATTGTTGACTTATGGTGGATCATTGTTGACTTATGGTGGACTATTGTTGACTTATGGTGGATCATTGTTGACTTATTATGGAAAGTAATGAAGTTCTGCTTTTCCACATATCAATTCACAGTGGAATATTGAGTTGATCTTTTCATTACTCTGTTTTATTTCACCAGAAATAGAATCTTAGAGTCTTGGACTAAAGCTTCTCATCAAAAACTAGTAAATATTTATCCCTCACTCCAGTACTCTATCAGCCCACAGACCTCTCCCCCTCACTCCAGTATTCTATCAGCCCACAGACCTCTCACCCTCACTCCAGTACTCTATCAGCCCACAGACCTCTCCCCCTCACTCCAGTACCCTATCAGCCCACAGACCTCTCCCCCTCACTCCAGTACTCTATCAGCCCACAGACCTCTCCCCTTCACTTCAGTACTCTATCAGCCCACAGACCTCTCCCCCTCACTCCAGTATTCTATCAGCCCACAGACCTCTCCCCCTCACTCCAGTACCCTATCAGCCCACAGACCTCTCCCCTTCACTTCAGCATCCTATCGGCTTTCAACCGCTCCCTTTCTCTTCAGCACCCAATTAGCCCCCAGACGTCTATCCCTCACTACAGCACCCAATCAGCCCACGGACCTCTCCCCTTCACTCCATACCCTACCATCCCCCAGACCTCTCCCCTTCACTCCATACCCTATCATCCCCCGGACCTCTCCCCTTCACTCCATACCCTATCATCCCCCAGACCTCCCCATTCACCCCATACCCTATCATCCCCCAGACCTATGCCCTTCACTCCAGTACCCTATGAGTCCCCAGACCTCTCCCTTTCCCCTAGTCGGAGAGTGACGGTTTCATTAGCACATGCCGATAGTAGCAGTGATGACGAGACATCGAGGGGGAAGAGAATACACAAAACTGCCAGCGGGCGTCTGCTGACATTTTACTAATATACTAGTCTTACTCCGAGGAAAGGGGGGGGGGAGAGAGTATGTGATGATGTAAAGATTGGCATCCAATGATTGGTATCCAATGATTGGTACGCAGATTAGACGTGTTAGGAGGGATACCTTATAATGACATAGATTTTTGGGTATAACCGTGTGTGGGGGAGATTGTTGATGTCGATAACGGTGAGTGGGGGAGATAGATTGGTGCTATTGATAACAGTGTGTGCGGGAGATAGATTGGTGCTATTGATAACAGTGTGTGGGTGAGGTAGATTGGTGCTATTGATAACAGTGTGTGGGGGAGATAGATTGGTGCTATTGATAACAGTGTGTGGGTGAGGTAGATTGGTGCTATTGATAACAGTGTGTGGGTGAGGTAGATTGGTGCTATTGATAACAGTGTGTGGGGGAGATAGATTGGTGCTATTGATAACAGTGTGTGCGGGAGATAGATTGGTGCTATTGATAACAGTGTGTGGGTGAGGTAGATTGGTGCTATTGATAACAGTGTGTGGGTGAGGTAGATTGGTGCTATTGATAACAGTGTGTGCGGGAGATAGATTGGTGCTATTGATAACAGTGTGTGGGTGAGGTAGATTGGTGCTATTGATAACAGTGTGTGGGGGAGATAGATTGTGGATAGTGACAACAGTGTGTGGAGGAGATAGATTGGTGATATTGATAAAAGTGTGTGGGGGATATTTATCGGCCGTCTATGTTTTAGATATTTTCGCGCTCTTCTTGTATTGAGATCCCCTGTCTCCGCTGTGGCAGACGACGCATTAACTGAACATTATCAACAAGATCTCAATGACATATATAATTGTATTCTCTTTCAACATCCAACTCTAATAGAATAATTTTATCGTTTAATTTAGTCTTGAAAATTGATCCATCCGTTTGATAAGCAACGAGAAGATAACAATAGTGAAGATTCTCAAACTGACGACACTTGGGAATCCTCCAAGCAAACATAGAGCTACAAGCAAGGAAAGTGATGGTATTCACTATTCACTTACACGGCACCCTTTTAACCGGGATACACTGCAAGCCCTGGGGTCTTTTTTTTGTGACACTGGAAATTTCGGATAATTTCGAAGCTTAGAAATCATACCGATTGTAATTTACAAGAGCGCCTGTACACGGGTTCATAGCTGAAGTGCCTAGTTGTTCACGGGTTCATAGTTGAAGTACTTGGCTGTTCAAGGATTCATAGTTGAGGTACCAGGCTGTTCATGGGCTCATAGTCGAAGTACCTAGCTGTTTAATAGTTCATAGTTAAAGTAATTGGGTGTTCACGGGTTCATAGCTGAAGTACCTGGCTGTTCAATGGTTCATAGTTGAAGTACTTGGCTGCTCACGGGTTCATAGTTGAAGTAATTTGCTGTTCACGGGTTCATAATTGAAGTAACTGGCTGTTCACAGGTTCATAGTTGAAATACTTGACTGTTCAATGGTTCATAGTTGAAGTACTTGGCTGCTCACGGGTTCATAGTTGAAGTACCCGGCTGTTCACGGGTTCATAGTTGAAGTACCCGGCTGTTCACGGGTTCATAGTTGAAGTACCCGGCTGTTCAGTTTTACTCAGCGTGTAACATAGTGGACAAGATGTGAGGTACTACAGGCAATAACCGGTGGTTGAATGAGGTAGCCTCCCCTTTGTTTTCTCCCGCCATTGCCGTGCGCCATTAGTTACATACTTACAAACTTATCAAAAGAAATAACCAAAAATTATGTAATGCCTCATCCCTAATTAAAGAAAAAAAACAATAATACAGCACAGTACTCTTCCTGCATCGGCCTGAACATCCATAGAGGAAAAAGCACAGTCCTTAAAATAAATACATCAAGCAACACACCTATAGCACTGGAAGGAAGAAACAATGAGGAGGTGGATAGCTTTACATACATCGGCAGCAGCTTTGACATACAACGAGGGACAGACGCGACATAACAGTGAGAATTGGCAATGCAAGAACTGCATTTAACCAGCTAAAGAAAGTCTGGAGCTGCAGCAACTTGACCCTCCAGACCAAGGTCAGGGTATTCAACACCACAGTGAAAATCTCTCTTGCTGTATGGAGCCGAAAAATGGCGAACAACATCAGTTGTTTCCACAAAAAGAAATACAGAAGTCTATCAGCTCATGTCTCCGGAGGATTCTACGAGTCGGCTGGCCCAACGTCATCACCAACGAGGATCTTTGGCGGCACACACAACAAGAGCCATTGGAAAAGTTAGTATACCAGCGCAGATGGAGATGGATTGGCCCCACCCTCGGAAAGCAAACATCCAGTGTCACTAAACAAGCCCTCACTTGGAACCCCCAGGGCAAGAGAAAAAGAGGTCGACCCAAGATGACTTGGAGAAGAGAACTGGAGGCAGACACCAAAAAGAGTGGGCACAACTGGGGACAGCTGGAGAGACTTGCCCAAGTCCGGGACGCCTGGAGAGCCTTTGTTTGTGACCTATGCCCCAGACGGGACGACAGGCGATGGTGATGATGATCCCCAAGTGATGCCCCCCTTTAAGACATTAACTGGAACAGCTTTCTCTCTCCAACTGCCATCTCAACTTAAACAAAGACAACATCTAATTTCATTCATGGCCAAAGTCTTAAGTCTTAACGCTAGACCCGATCTATTCACTGGGTGCGCCTAGTGAAATCCCTATGCTAACAATTCAACTTCACACTTATTTTATATTTATGTAGGCAAGTATATACTTAATCATTTATCACAGGGTTTTGGGTATATAAGTGTTTGTGTGTGTGTTTATCTGTGCATGTGTGCATGTGTGTATATGCGCGCATTTTACGTGCCCGTGCGCTTGAGTGTTCGCGCGCGTGGTTGTTTGATCGTGTGTGTGTGTGCGACTGACTGTGTGTCTGTGTGTGTGTATTGTGGATGTTTTTATCTAACTCAAACTTCTGAGGTGAGACATTTTTACAAGAGCCGTGGTAAAGTCTTGAGTTCAAGCCCGGTGCATTTGTTAGACATGCGTTTTTGGTGAACACAGACAACATAACACAACGCCAAGCAACTTTTAAAAGAGGAACACTTCATTGCTTTTTTTTGGCTTAAACGTGCATCTACACTTCATTACATACACGCATCTACACTTCATCACATACACGCATCAACACTTCATTACATACACGCATCTACACTTCAGTACATACACGCATCTACACTTCGTAACATACACGCATCTACTATTCATTACATACACGCATCTACACTTCATTACATACACGAATCAACACTTCATTACATACACGCATCTACACTTCATTACATACACGCATCTACACTTCATTACATACACGAATCAACACTTCATTACATACACGAATCAACACTTCATCACATACACGCATCTACACTTCATTACATACACGAATCAACACTTCATCACATACATGCATCTACACTTCATTACATACACGAATCAACACTTCATTACATACACGAATCAACACTTCATTACATACACGCATCTACACTTCATTACATACACGAATCAACACTTCATTACATACACGCATCTACACTTTATTACATACACGAATCAACACTTCATTACATACACGCATCTACACTTCATTACATACACGAATCAACACTTCATTACATACACGAATCAACACTTCATTACATACACGCATCATCTACACAAGACAAGCGGGCTTACATTAATGACAAATGTGTATCCTAGCATTCATCGATGTTTGCATACGTCTTAAGACCAGGAGTGTATATTTCCTTTGCAGTGACATATTTACGATAGTTTATTGAAATTTCCGTGCCAATCTCAAGAATTCTACGCCTATAAAACCCATGCATAAAATATATTCTTTTTTTTTTCTTCTTTTATAAACTCGTTTCCATCATCAACATGAAATATATTTGATTAAAGCGAATCTCTCTCGGGCAACACAATTTATCTCCCCCTTTTGCCACAATCCGATTCCTTCCTTCCTTCTTTATTTAGGTGTTTGTTTTTTTCCTTCTGGTTTTGCGACTCTTTCAGACCAAACCTGTTGCTGACTTGATCCAACGATGATGTCATTTCCGGCGCGTCGTAAATTGCGCGTTAACGTTTTTTTTTCCGATGAGAACCGAATCAACTCGAACCTTGAACTTTCTCCACGGTTAGGCCAAATAACTCCAGCAAAGATCACCGAAAACTCGTTGCCAAACGCATTAATTAACACCCGTTTTTTTTTTTATTTGTGGCTTTTTAATTGAATCGCCACCATAGAAACGCAATAAGATAATTTTCTTTTAATGAAAGTGCAGTTTCCACGTCCTCATGCCCCCGGGGCGCTGGATGACTAAACCAGGGGGGGGGGGACAAAAAGGGGGGGGGTAATATGGAGGAAAGATGTCTGACAAATAGTCCCGGAAGATTTCAATTCGCCAGCTCGGGGCCACGAATCGTTGCGAGTGCTTCGCGACGAGCCNTTAATTGAATCGCCACCATAGAAACGCAATAAGATAATTTTCTTTTAATGAAAGTGCAGTTTCCACGTCCTCATGCCCCCGGGGCGCTGGATGACTAAACCAGGGGGGGGGACAAAAAGGGGGGAGGTAATATGGAGGAAAGATGTCTGACAAATAGTCCCTGAAGATTTCAATTCGCCAGCTCGGGGCCACGAATCGTTGCGAGTGCTTCGCGACGAGCCACTTTTAATGCTTTATTTTATCTTGTGCTCTTTTTGGTGTAGTCTGCAATGTTCCAGTTAGATTTCGGAAATCCGTTAGGAAGTTTAATTACACATTTACAGATCTCAACGACTTCAGAGGCTATCAAGTGAAATGCGAGAAGACATAAGTTAATATTAAGTCATGTAAGACAGCGCTTCTCAAACATTAAAGTTTTGCGGACCGGTGGACACGTTTTTGAAAATATATGACGGACCGGTGCCAGATTTATTAATTACATTTTCTTTTTATTCGGCCATAACATTCCTATTGTGTGGATCGGCAACGTAAGGCGTGTGGACCGGTACCGGTCCGCGTACCACCGTTTGAGAAATGGTGTCTCGAAAGATACTTCATCTGGAAAAACGAGATCTCTTGTATAGCAGTAAAGCTGATGATAAATAGTAAGTTTGGGAGCGGGCCGGGTGTCGAGAGTTTTTATTAACTCCCTGGCGTTTAGATGAAGAGCTCCACCCAAGGGAAGCTACCAGTGTCACGGTTGTCTGGCTGAGATGATTATCCCGCCATACCTCAAATTGAGAGGCCCCCGCGTTGGGGAGTTCTGCTGACCGACAAATGGTCCCGGCATCTGCTCTCTGACAATGTGGGCCATTTAAAAAAAAAAAAATTGGTACAGGTTGTCTGTGTGCAACAGGTTTGTCTTCTGACAGGTCATCTTGCGACATTTCGTACAGTGACAGCCTTTTTGTGACATTTCGTACCGTGACAGTTTTTGTGACATTTCGTACTGTGACAATTTTTGTGACATTTCGTACCGTGACAGTTTTTGTGACTTTCGTACCGTGACAGTTTTTTGTGACATTTTGTACCGTGACAATTTTTTGTGACATGTCATACCGTGACAATTTTTGTGACATTTCGTACCATGACAGTTTTTGTGACATTTCGTACCGTGACAATTTTTGTGACATTTCCAACCGTGACAATTTTTTGTGAAATTTCGTACCGTGACAATTTTTTGTGACATTTCGTACCGTGAAAATTTTTTGTGACATTTCGTACCGTCACAATTTTTTGTGACATTTCGTACCGTGACAATTTTTTTGACATTTCGTACCGTGACAATTTTTTGTGACATTTCGTACCGTGACAATTTTTTGTGATAATTTGTACAGTGACAATTGGTTTATTTTTTTTTTTTTGTCTTTAAGTGTTCAGTTTCGAAAAACCCGTTTGAATACTAAAAATGTTGAACAGGTCATCTTGCGACATTTCGTACAGTGACAGCCTTTTTGTGACATTTCGTACCGTGACAGTTTTTGTGACATTTCGTACTGTGACAATTTTTGTGACATTTCGTACCGTGACAGTTTTTGTGACTTTCGTACCGTGACAGTTTTTTGTGACATTTTGTACCGTGACAATTTTTTGTGACATGTCATACCGTGACAATTTTTGTGACATTTCGTACCATGACAGTTTTTGTGACATTTCGTACCGTGACAATTTTTGTGACATTTCCAACCGTGACAATTTTTTGTGAAATTTCGTACCGTGACAATTTTTTGTGACATTTCGTACCGTGAAAATTTTTTGTGACATTTCGTACCGTCACAATTTTTTGTGACATTTCGTACCGT
>CAXITT010000247.1:894252-910033 GCA_964033795.1 Lymnaea stagnalis
ATTGAACTCATTTTTTTTTTTTTTTTTTTTAAATTTGTTTTCATGATAATCGTTTCGCTATAATCTCCAGTAATGTTTTAGTTCACCCTGAAAGACACACGTAAAACAATATATATTTTTTTTTATTTTTTTTTTTTTTTAACTTTCAATTCGATAGAAAATAATAGTAGAAATTCAACATTTAAGTTTACCATACGGTATTAGTTTCTAAATATACCTTTATGAAAAGGAGAATAGCAAAATTTTGAATGATTTAGAGTTATTGATGATAGTTCTGGCAACATTAAAATTTCTGAAACGAATGAAACTGTAAAGTTGGTTATCATGTCTTGAAGTGCGTCGTCAAAAATAGTTTTTAAAATCATTTATATTATAATAGATACCAGAGGCGTTACTTTGAATCCTCAATGGAAATCTAAGAACCTGACATTATTGAATGGTAAAGGGCGGTCAAAGAATAGATGGAGACGCGAACTAGAGGCCGACACGCAAAATCTGGGATACACCTGGCAGTAGCTGGAAAGGAAAGCACTGGACCGTGATGAATGGAACATTCTTGTGGGCGGTCTATGCCCCAGACGGGGGTAAAAAGGCATTAGAGGAGGAGGAATGGGGTGGTGAGGGGTGAACACAAGTGCGTAAAAAACGATCCAATTGTTTTCTTTTCATGTTTTGATAGAAGGATATTTCCGTTTAAATCAATGATATTGACTCTAATGAAGGATGTTTGTCCAACAAGACCTAAAGAACCCACACAAAAAAACCCTCCCAGAATGGCAGTTGCTTTGTTGGCCCTGAAAAGGACCTTGAAAAAACTGCTTATTCAAATTGTATGTTTAAGAACAATATGGGTAGTAGAGTTTACCCGGAAAATATCCACTGCTTCCAGTGGATTGGGTTGATTGGCAACGAAACAATGAAGTCCTTGATCCGCCCCACGGCTCGCACCAGCCACGGCGAGCTTCGCCCCGGGGTCCCTGTGCCGCTATCGCTGGGACTGCCGCCGACCTCGCTACTCTCAGAACCGTCACGGCGGCATCTTTTGCTGGACGACGGCCTGCTGCCGCCGGGTTGGCGCGCCTTTCGTGCGGGGCTCAGTTCCGGTTCCGGTTCGAGCTGCAGCTTCGACTGGGAGCGAAGTTCGTAGCTGCACGTTCGCTGCGTGGTCTGGGTCGTCCTGGCGCACTTGCTTTCTTTGGGGGGCTGGCCGAGCAGCCACCAGCTCACGCTCTCTCTCAGTGTCGTGGACATTCTGACGTCGGCTACGAGCTCACGGTGGAGTTCAGCAGAACACGTTCAGTGAAGACTTTCAGTGAGATCGTGCTCGCCCTGGTACTGCACATTGGCATGGATCAACATCCACGCGGACCTCCAAGAAAGCATTATGAAACTTCACGAGCTCAACTCGTATACCAACCATCAAACCGTCAAATTCAACTTTGATTTAAGAGAAAGCAATTTTTTTTCTTCTTCTTTTTAATGGCATTTGCGGAAAGTAGAAGGGGTTGGTTAAAAATTAATTTAGAACCCCCGATAGCTGCTATTAGTTACCTGGGCACTTGACAAAACGGCATATTGTTTATTTTTTCACCGTTAACTTTAAGCGATAACAACAAGCTACATCCTGGGATAAGTCAATGATCCTTGCACATTTTATGGGGTAACTTGGGGTCACTATAAGAACATTTCGTCCCACAATCATATTAAATTGTTCGTTTACTGTGGCACGGACTCCGCGGTACAGTTAGGACTAGGTATATTTAAGGGACACAATAGTTGGACTTCACGGTACAGTTAGGACTAGGTATATTTAAGGGACACAATAGTTGGACTTCACGGTACAGTTAGGACTAGGTATATTTAAGGGACACAATAGTTGGACTTCACGGTACAGTTAGGACTAGGTATATTTAAGGGACACAATAGTTGGACTTCACGGTACAGTTAGGACTAGGTATATTTAAGGGACACAATAGTTGGACTTCACGGTACAGTTAGGACTAGGTATATTTAAGGGACACAATAGTTGGACTTCACGGTACAGTTAGGACTAGGTATATTTAAGGGACACAATAGTTGGACTTCACAATACAGTTAAGACTAAGCATATTTAATGCACACAATGGTCAGCTTGGTCAGCCCTGACTATGGTCCACTTGGTCAGCTATTACTACTGGTCAGCTTGGTCAGCCATGATACTTTTTCCCTCCGTTTGGGGAACCTTTCCAACTTCAGGTGCCAAATTTAAAGTCCACCTGGCAGTTGGATGGGATGCATAACGAACAAACGGATTTAGTTTTACTTTTGGTGCATGCTGTATGAGCCATGGTATTCTCTTGTCTCTTGTTGCATACCATCCCCCCTCCCTCCTGCTAACCATCCAACCCTTAACTTCGACTCTACAATTCCCAGCAGTTCTCAAGTAATTGAAATGTTATTCCCCTCAAGTCTTTTGGACCAGAAAGATACATTTGCCATGACAGCCACCGCCAGATACGGCTGCCATGACAGCCACCGCCAGATACGGTTGCCATGACAGCCACCGCCAGATACGGATGCCATGACAGCCACCGCCAGATACGGATGCCATGACAGCCACCGCCAGATACGGTCGCCATGACAGCCCCTGCCAGATACGGTTGCCATGACAGCCACCGCCAGATACGGTTGCCAAGACAGCCACCGCCAGATACGGTTGCCATGACAGCCACCGCCAGATACGGATGCCATGACAGCCACCGCCAGATACGGATGCCATGACAGCCACCGCCAGATACGGTTGCCATGACAGCCACCGCCAGATACGGTTGCCATGACAGCCACCGCCAGATACGGTTGCCATGACAGCCACCGCCAGATACGGTTGCCATGACAGCCATCATCACCACAAGGTGGACAGCCATTGGGATGCATGGACGACAACCAAAAGAATTTTTTTTTTTAATCCGGTTTCTTAAAAGGGTGACAAATAACACTTTTCCAAACTGCACACAAGAGTTATTCGCCGTGAGTGAGTCTCCATTTTAATCGTTGCTAAAACCTCCTCGGCGTGACTCACTCCTCTTAGAACCCTCCTTCAATTTAGCGCTACATTACAGCCAGTTGTCCCCCCTAAATCGAACACGGGTCACGTGAACCGAGGAGCCAATCAGTTTCGAGCGAATGCTTGCCAGGAATCTCCCTCCCCAATGTCCGCGGGCATCTAATAAGCAACAGAGAATTTCCCACAGATTTTGTCATCAATCCTTTCGTTCAAACAAAAATAAAATACAACAATGAGATCATTGTTGAAACGCGTATGGCTAGTGTTCCTCGGACGTACAACAATGTGGATGAAAGTCAAGTCGTCCCGGTCGAAGTCCATTCCCGGTAAAAGTCCACTTCCGGTCTAAGTCAAGTCCCGGTCTAAATCAAGTCCAGGTCAACGTCAACTCCTGGTCTAAGTAGAGTCCCTGTGAAAGTTTAGTCCCGGTCTAACTCAAGTCCTGTTTAGTCCCGGTCTAACTCAAGTCCTGGTCAAAGTCAAATCCCGGTCAAAGTCTAGTCTCGGTCTAACTCAAGTCCCGGTCAAAGTCAAGTCCCTGTTAAATAGCTGGTCTCGTATGAAACGCTTGCCTACTAAAAGTGGAAAAGACCAGTATATAAAAAATAAACAGGTAAACACGAAGATATTTTCGTCGTGTGAGGGCTAACTACCTTCATCGTCTAAATTAACATTTTACCACGTTCAAAGTTTTTATTGTATTTATTTATTTATTTAGGCATTTTTATATAGCAATTACCTTAAAGCTCTAAGCGCTTTACAATTATTAAAAACATGTAAACTAACTAAAATAAAAATGAGACATTAGGATAATAACTACTATACTATAGAAACAATTAAAATGGCAATCAAAACGAGGACACTTTGGCTTAGATAAGCAAAATATGGTGGACACATTTATTTATTTTCAAAAATTCTACTCAACCGGAGCATAATTTATTTTAATTTACTTGAATAGAAAGCGAACGACAGCTATGGCAAGAGCGGCAAAGTTGAAGAAGCTTGAACTCTCAACCGACGCTTGTGTCCCTTGACAGTTCGACAACCAGTGAATAGCAGATATTCAAGATACACAGCCCGAGTCTGTTCAACCGGGACAGTCCTTGTCTGCCAGTTCGACAACCAGTGAATAGCAGATATTCAAGATACACAGCCCGAGTCTGTTCAACCGGGACAGTCCTTGTCTGCCAGTTCGACAACCAGTGAATAGCAGATATTCAAGATACACAGCCCGAGTCTGTTCAACCGGGACAGTCCTTGTCTGCCAGTTCGACAACCAGTGAATAGCAGATATTCAAGATACACAGCCCGAGTCTGTTCAACCGGGACAGTCCTTGTCTGCCAGTTCGACAACCAGTGAATAGCAGATATTCAAGATACACAGCCCGAGTCTGTTCAACCGGGGCAGTCCTTGTCTGCCAGTTCGACAACCAGTGAATAGCAGATATTCAAGATACACAGCCCGAGTCTGTTCAACCGGGACAGTCCTTGTCTGCCAGTTCGACAACCATCCTATAGCAGATTCTTAGAATATAGAATATTGTGACTTTATCTGATTTTATAGACTCCGTCTAGCAGTGCCCTAAGCCTAAGCTTAGGCCACATCATGTGTTGTTGTTCGTCAGTCAAGAGTCGACCATGACCACTTTAATCATCAGATTTGTGCTGGTTCTGTCCGTGGGTGCACAGATGGCTCATGAGGCCCATTCTGTCACGAAATTTTCTTGTGCAGTAGGTGCATGGGACTGATGGGGCATCTCCGGGAGCAGAGTCAGACCGGGCCTTCCTGGCATGTCTCTTGCGCTCTGCAGCCGCTGTTCTGCTAACTTCATGTTGCATGGAGCTCCTGTGTAAAGTGGAACGCCATGATCTTCGACCACAATACCAATGGACGAAAATATAATACTACCAAAATCTATTATAAAAATATCAACAAATAAATCTTACCGAAGCTGATAAAATCAATTGAAAAGAAATCAAATGAATCAAACAGTAAAGCGAATTGTCATTGTGGAGCGACGAACAATATGTTCTCCTTTTGTTTACACGTGGTGCGGGGGAGTTGTCCGATTGTCAGGACATGGACCAATCAAAATGCAAAGAATTGTTTATAACTACGAATTAGCCAGTCATCTATCTTTGTGTACATGTGATACACAGCGTTTTTTATATAGAAATCGAACAGAGGGTTTCCGCGCAAACGAGTGTAGGAGTATGTTGGAGTATAACTTATTTGGGGTTAGATGTAAACAAAAGCATGGGCCCCCACCCAGCCCCTTCAAATCGCAATTATTATGTTAAAACTATATAATTTTAACTGTATCAGATGATTATAAAAATATTAATCGAACAGAAAATCTAAGGTTTGATAAATCAATATTTTTGTCAAATTTCGATTTTTTTTTTTTTTTTATGTGTGACCCGTGGATTCCCCTAGATATCCGGATATCCGGCCAGTATGAAACATTTTATTTACTTAAAGTTTAAAATACCAGTTATATAAATATAAACAGATAAATACAAAGATACTTTCGTAGTGCTGCATAGTATTTAAATAACTGTCTATATCTGTCGTGCAAAGATGAAACTAATTCTACTTAACTGTCGGTATATTTTGCAGGCGTCCCACGACTAAATTACTTTTTCCTCTAAAGGTTCACAGAGACAAGACAATTTTTTTTTTAAAAGTCCAATTCAAGAAAACAGCTCCATTCAGACTGACTTCGCTTTTATACCTGTCGCGCGGCCAACACGTGCCCTCTATACGATGTGTCACGAGGGAACACCACAGCTATCAAGTTTCAATAACTGAGATCTCTTTCGACGCTAAGAACACCGCGGCCAACACGTGCCCTCTATACGATGTGTCACGAGGGAACACCACAGCTATCAAGTTTCAATAACTGAGATCTCTTTCGACGCTAAGAACACCGCGGCCAACACGTGCCCTCTATACGATGTGTCACGAGGGAACACCACAGCTATCAAGTTTCAATAACTGAGATCTCTTTCGACGCTAAGAACACCGCGGCCAACACGTGCCCTCTATACGATGTGTCACGAGGGAACACCACAGCTATCAAGTTTCAATAACTGAGATCTCTTTCGACGCTAAGAACACCGCGGCCAACACGTGCCCTCTATACGATGTGTCACGAGGGAACACCACAGCTATCAAGTTTCAATAACTGAGATCTCTTTCGACGCTAAGAACACCGCGGCCAACACGTGCCCTCTAAACGATGTGTCACGAGGGAACAACACAGCTTATCAAGTTTCCATAACTGAGATCTCTTTCGACGCTAAGAACACCTGTTGCTATGGAGACAAAAAAAAAATTAAAAGAGCGGATCCCTTACAAATTTTTTCTTGATGCCAAGAACCTCGTAATACCTTAAAATTATTATTAGAACTAGCATTTAATTCAAAAAATGTGAGAACCATTTTCTAACTGGCCACATTGCACACCTTCCCCCCCCCCCCCCCCCCCAAAAAAAAAAAAAAAAAAAAAAAAAGTTTTCTCTGAGTTTGCACTTGTGGAAAAAAATTCTGGAACTGTATCCTCTTTAGCTTTCTCGGGGGAGTTAGCCAGAGCGCGAGGGAAAGATGTCTCCTAATTCTTTGCTCGCGAGAGGAAGGAAATGCTCTAATTGTAGGCAGAGCGTAGTAACCATGGTTTCATCAACCCATTTAGTCGCAAAGGTTAAAGTTCGCTGATGATAAAAATGCCTACGTAAGTTAAAGTTGTTTTCCTCTTTAAATCCAACTATTTCTTCTCCATCCATTTCCCGGCTAGTGACCGAGGCATCCCACAATCCTCCGGAGGTGGGTAGGAGTTGGGCTATCGTCATTGATTTTATTCTACTCACCAAAATAGAATTTAAATAATGAGTTCAAGGAATATTTAAAAGCATCGCCCTAACAGGCAGAATGCCCGCAAAGAAACTCACTAGCAAAGACACATAGCAGGACCTTTAAACCTCTGGTAATGTAACACGTCAGTTGTAACACTATGATAAGTGCATTAAATGAATTTTAAAATTCAGAAAACGAGAACAAAAAACAAAAAATCACGACCAATTTGTCGCAGGTAATAGTATTTCAAGAATATTCCGCGTGCTTAGTTTGTTTTTTGTTTTTTCTTTATCCTTGCTGGTAATAAGTTAATTAGAGAGAGAGCAAGGAGTGTTAATTATAGTGTCAACGTGACAGAACTATACCAGGATTTTCGGAACATTGTGTGTTCAAATGTTAATGCCTATAAGGATCACAGAGAAATTAGGATCAAGCATTCAGAAAGGGGGCTGAAAGTTTCAAAGGGAATTGTTTTTTTCCTAGCATCAACTCCTGACGTAGCAGCAGAGGTGGCTGTGGGCAATGTTCCCTCTAAGGTTTGTTGGTTCGTGTGCAAAATCATAAATTTGTGTGCACATTTTTACAGCATCAATTTTTTTTGTGCGCAAATTTTACAGCTTTCAGACACAAACACACCCTTAAGTGGAAATTAGCTGCGTGGTACTCAAAACTGCTGCGCGGCGTCTGTGAGATTACTGCGCAGCCTAAAGAGAACATTGGTTTTGGGTACCTCACACCACAAGTTCTGATTTGGCAAAAGACAACCAGGCGCTCTGTAGGCATCTCCAAAGTGGGTGTCCGTAAGATTATTCAGTGAAACTCGCAGTTAGTCCCCCCTGGTTATTAACACTTGCTGAGCCGATCTCCAATAACTTGCAGAAAAAATGCATAGTGGTCAATTTTTTAAAACTACAATGGATTTACTTTATTGTTTGTTTGTTTGTTTTTTTTGGGGTTTTTTTTTAATATTTTTTTTAAATTTTTTTTTTTTTTGTTCCTTTTTTAAATCGGAAATCAATACTTAAAACTTAAAATTATTCACATAAAAAATAATGATTATAATAATAATAATAAAATATTGATACATCAAGTCAATAGTACAGTTGTAAATACCCCAGCAAGCTTAAAGGTTTTTAATAATTGCAAAGCGCTTAGAGCTTTAAGGTAAGCGCTATTTAAAAATGCCTAAATAAAATAAAGTAAAATAAAGGTACGTACTGGCTGTACCCTGCCACCATCATTGCTGTTTGAATACCGGCAGTGGCTACAGTTGATACTTTAGGGAGCTTAATTCACCACCGGGATCCAGGAACATATTGAAGGCATTCTCTGTCCCTGGATATATATATCCTTTTCTTCCCCCCTCTGGCTGCTACATATTGAAGGCATTCTCTGTCCCTGGAAATATGTATTCTTTTCTTCCACCTCTGACTGCGGTGTGCGTCACATAGTTGGCAGTAGGTCCTCGTGCTACAGCCCCGATATCATTAGATTATCTCAATTCTTAAGTAAATAAAGTTTATAATTTATGAGTCGCAGGATCATATTATATTTTGTGTCTCACTTTAGAAAAAACAAATTCTTTAGCATGCCTGTTACGGACCGTTAATTAATTCAACAAATTTAATTTGTATTTTTAACATTTGGCTCGTTAGGTTAGATGAACAATACGTCACAAAGGACTGACAACGAGTATATATTATAATATTAGCATATAATTAATTTAATTCTAATATTAAGTTGCTATCAAAATACAAAAAATCAGTATGTATCAGGTTCCCAGCCTTCTGAAAAAATTATTTCAGAAATTATTTTCCGAACCCGAAATCGACCTTCACTTAATGAAAATTTTGATTCTCCTTTAGTCAAACAATAAATTGGTATCTTTGACAAAGCCAACCTTTTTATTTTTTATATCCCTTTATATTAAAAAGATAATATGATAAGTAGTTAACACATGATAAAGTTATCTTAGGATTATCACGTCAGACCTTAGATAATGTGTCAATGAAGCGGGTGGGGGGGGATAAGAGAAGAGCTTAAGCCTGAAGCGATGGAAAAAAAAACAAAATGGCGTCATTAGACGAGTCATCGGGGGAAGTAAATCTTCAAATCTGAGTTATCCCGAGAGTTGCGTCCCTCGGGAAATCACCCAATAGGAAATGCGTCAAGCCTGAAACGAAGTTGCGGCCCTTCTGGTTCAAAAGGTCAACGTTTTATTGCCAGAGAAGGGGAGGGGGGGGGGGGAGAGACACACCGGCCCTTACTTGATTGCTCATTGTTTTCAAGAGAGTGACCAAGACGAGTTAGAGTCCCCCCCCCCCCCTTTTCCCCGAGTACAATACAGTGGGAGGGAAGTGGCAGGAAGGTGGCAGGAGGTTGTGAGGAAGGTGATGGAAGGTGGGAGGAAGTTTCGGGGAAGGTGGGAGGAAGTTTGGAGGAAGGTGGGAGGAAGTTTGGGGGAAGATGGGAGGAAGCTGGGAGGAAGGTGGGAGGAATTTTGGGGGAAGGTGGGAGGAGGGTGGGAGGAAGCTGGGAGGAAGGTTGGAAGTCTGAAAACCGTAGTGGTCATCTTACCAATAGAAGTCTGAACACCGTAGTGGTCATCTTACCAATAGAAGTATGAACACCGTAGTGATCAGCTTACCAAGAGAGGTCTGAACACCGTAGTGGTCAGCTAACAGGAGAGGTCTGAACACCGTAGTTGTCATCTTATCAGTAGAGGTCTGAACACTGTGCGTCTCGCAATCAGCAGCACGTTGTCTATTCCACAGTCTCTGCAACACATTATATATTTTTTGAGCAGAGTTCGTTCGTAACATCAGAATTTTGTAATCTTCTTAGATTTAACTTGAATAATTAACTTCACAGGGGCTGCCTAAGACCTTAAGAAAACACATCTACTCTCCAGATATTAAGTTGCAACGAAATTTAATTTTGTGGTTGGGGGTCGCAACAACATGAGGAACTGTATTAAAGGCTCACAGCATTAGGAGGGTCGAGGACCACTGTGCTACAAGATTGTATTAAATTACCCAGTTTACTTGACAACGAATTGGTATGTACCGGTACTTGGCTAGAGTTAAATGGATGTTCTAGGGGCAATGACTCGAGTTTTGGTTCTACTTAGTTATACGATCATCAGTTACTGTTCCTGGGTGATGCATTCCTTGCCAATGAATGGTTGCGGGATCGAAGGGGAGTTTCAGTTTAAAAACAAAGCGATCAGATTGTGTAATATAGGGATAGAGTGCTTCTACGGTAATATAGGGATATTGTGCTTGCAAGGTAACATAGGGATGGTGTTCTTTTAAGGTAATATTGGGATGGTGTGCTTGTACGGTAATATAGGGATAGTGTACAGATAGCTGTGGAAATGATGGGTTTCAATCGATGCATGTGTCAGACTATGGTGTACGTGTCTATGGTGTATGTGTCTATGGTGTATGTGTCTATGGTGTATGTCTGTATGTATTTCACGAGGTCTGTGATTGTCGTTGAGGTCAATATTTGGCAATAACGGCGAATAATTTTTTTTTTAATTTTAAAACGTGATCAAACATTGATTTTCGAATCAGTGGCGTCACTAGTGGGGTGAGCCGGGGGCTCGGACCACAGCGGTTGACACAATCATGAATTATTTAGGGTCTCTATCTTACTGATCATTTAGTAAGAGCACCACCGGGGTCATTGCTTCAACTCGGATGGACAGCTATACGGCTACGTCATTTGGTGCTAGATGTTATCATCTTGAGATTCATTGTGACGACATAAAAAAGGGGAATCTTTGTTGCTTTTTTTTACAAATTATTTTGAAGGTTAAAAAAAAAAGATTCTATCCATAATTTTCCAGAAAAATTCAATATTGTTCAAAATAGTTACACAGATAATGAAATTGTCAATTGAATTTTATAATGTATGGAATTTTTAGTTTAGTTTTAATAGATTTCTATACTTTCTTGGGAATTTCAAGGTAAGAAAAAAAAATTAAGTTTCTCGAAACCTCTTATTCTTTAACAATTGTTTCTGTATAAAAAAAAAAAAAAATTAAATAATATACATGTCCACTTCATGTTTTGTATGTTTCTTTTTTAAGTGGCTACGATGGTCATCAAATGTTATGTTATCAGATTTAAATTTTTTTTTGTTGTTTTTTTAAGTTTCTAGATGGTTCCAAATGAATGTAAGAGGTTACAACATGTCCTTTCTTTATAATATCCGCCCTCCCCCCCCCCCCGGCTGTACGAGAGAGCTTAGGTTACAATGCAACGTTCTACACGTAACATATTGCATCGAGGCCTAACTTGGTAAGCATATATTTTTAAAAAAAAATTCTTTTAAGATATCGACTGATCTCAAACTCAGATCCTCATCGTTTTATTTTTTTTTAAAAAGGAAGGGGACGCCCGCTTTTATTTTAAGCCGATTTTCAACCAATTTTATTAGGAAAATTTCTAAAAATAAAATATTGTTTGTAATCCAACCTAAATAAATTACTTACTGCTTAAAAAGATTAACACTTAGACTCTTTTGGCGCCGTGTCGCCAGTAGTAACATTTCATAGGCGACACCCTTGGACATTCCTCTCCCTTTTAAGGAGATAAATAAATTTGAAAACTTAGCTTGAATATTTATCTGAATGATTTATATAGTTCCCCCACCTCCCACCCCACACCCCCCTGTCTTAGTTATCAATAAAATGGTCCCCGTTTGAATGAAAAAAGGAGCGCTCTTCATTTTAATCGCTAAATAGCTTGGGCATTAATTGGTCACTTTTTATTAAAAGAAAAGAAATCGTTTAAAGGTGAGATTTTTGGTCTCTAAATCTAGCTTGAATGTTTACTGAAAGGGGCTGGGACCGGAATTCAATGTTTACAAGAGTTATAAATCTTGTTCTATTCTATTTTTAATTGTAATTGGTAATTTTTTTGACGGGTCCTTAAATTTATGTGTATGCTGATGACGCTGCAGACTTAAGAAGTTTCTTTTCCCATTACAAATCCGGGAAAAGACTCGCTTTTTTAATGCAATCATATTTTTGTAATAAACGGAAGTAATTTAATAAACTACAGTTCATGGGGGGGGGGGGGGTTAAACATATTATTACAAGCATCAAATAGTTAAGTGACATGTATTCTTTGACGTACATAAGGGTTTAAAGATCCAAGGGTTTACAGACCTAAGGGTTTACTGAACTGGGGGTTTACAGATCTAAGGCTTTACAGATCTAAGGCTTTAAAGATCTAAGGCTTTACAGATCTAAGGCTTTACAGATCTAAGGGTTTACAAACCTAAGGGTTTACAGACCTAAGGGTTTACAGGGTTTAAAGACCTAGGGGTTTACAGACCTAAGGGTTTACAGACCTAAGGGTTTACAGACCTAGGGGTTTACAGACCTAAAGGTTTACTGACCTAAGGGTTTACAGACCTAAGGGTTTACTGACCTAGGGGTTTACTCAACCTAGGGGTTTACTGACCTAGTGGTTTACTGACCTGGGATTACAGACCTAAGGGTTTACTGACCTAATGGTTTACTGACCTGGGGTTTACTGACCTAGTGGTTTACTGACCTGGGGTTTACAGACCTAAGGGTTTACTGACCTAGTGGTTTACTGACCTGGGGTTTACAGACCTAAGGGTTTACTGACCTAGGGGTTTACTGACCTAGTGGTTTACTGACCAAGTGGTTTACTGACCTAGTGGTTTACTGACCTAGTGGTTTACTGACCCTGGGTTCTGTGGTTTTTGTAATGTTAATGCAACCTTAATACAATTTGAGTGTTGGGAATGCAGAATCCCAAGATGTAGCCCTCAATAACATTATAATCAAAATTATGGTTTGTTCATTTTTTGAGGATAGCAATGTCTCAAAGACGATGATGGCGATGAATGCCACCGTGAAAATATCAATAAAGTCATTTTGGCACTTTAAAAAGTCAAAGACAACTACCATGCCACGTGGTTGATGATGGTGGTGGTGGCTTTTGGGTGAGCTGATCCCAGTGGTCAATAAAACTCAAATAACACAGCGGCTCCCTGGATCTCATGACATGATTTTTTTTCAATACCTTTATATGAAGGCTGCGGCTATTCGGACCCGGTTTCAGAAGTGAGAGGTTGGGTTTATTAAAAAAAATATCTAAAATGTTATTATTGGGTTTGTATGACAAAATTTGGTATCAAATGAATGATAATTGAATGGACTATATGTTTGTAAACTTACGTCTTCAGTTTAACTAAATTCAACTACCCCCACATGAAATCCGAATAGCATTTAATCTAAAGGGACCCGGGGCCGAATAGCGGCCATGCGTGCCCTGGTCCCATTAGACTCAATGTTATTTGGATGTCATTTGCGGTAGCTGATTTAGTTAAACTGAAGACGTTAGTTTACAAACGTATAGTGCATTCAATTATCATTCATTCGATACCAAAGTTTGTCTTACAAACCCAACAATAGTATTTTTAATTATTTTTTTAATCCAACCTCTCACTTCTGATACCGGGTCCGGACAGCCACTTCGTTTTTTTTAAAATCTGAGTCACATCAATCAACTTTCATAGACAAATAGGACACAGCATTGAAATAAAACTGATATGAAATTGAAACTTATTTACACCCTCACCCCCTCCTTCTCTCTCTCTCTCTCTCTCTCTCTCTCTCTCTCTCTCTCTCTCTCTCTCTCTCTCTCTCTCTCTCTCTCTCTCTCTCTCTCTCTCTCTCCCTCTCTCTCTCTCTCTTTCTCTCCCTCTCTCTCTCTCTCTCTCTCTCTACCTCTCTATCTCTCTCTCTCTCTCTCTCTCTCTCCTGCTACACTCTTCCTACCCCCATTCCCTCTTACCGTACCAGATTCTCTCCCTTACACAAGCCTGTCTTCTTCGCACGCCCGCTACCACCCCATTTTTTCTCTTCCTTCTTACCCTACCCCTCACCTCTCTTACCGCATTTCCTCCCTGACAACACCGCCCCAACTCTTCATCTCCCCCCCCCACTCCTGTAACCAAACCCTCCCGCCTCCCACACCCTCCCACTTAACCTCGCCTTACCTTTTCCAACTGACGTGACGTAGTCGCCGTGTCCTTTTAATGGAATTAATTTGAAGGATCCTCCTCAATTGTCCTGCTCCGATGAGTGTGCAGCGAAAACAAGATGGCGCGATGAAAGGCATGGTGATATGGACCAAGCCACGACGTCCACGTCACTCAAACATTCAGACATTTGCCCCAATGTGCCCACCCCACAATGCGATACATTGTGTATGTGTTTGATGTCTTAACAAACATTCATGCATTTGCCAGTGTGCCCACCCCACAATGCAACGTATTGTGTATGTGTTTGATGTCTTAACAAACATTCATACATTTCCCAATGTGCCCACCACAATACGATATAGTATGTATAAAATGTGTTTGGTGTCTTTACACTGACGCTTCACGGCTAACTAGAAGGAACAAAACATATCAATCAGCTGTTTAAGAACAGGGTTAGAGCAGGGGTGGGCAACCCTTTTGTTCAGAGGGCCTCACGGAAATTATTTATTTTATTTTTGGTTAGCCCTTATGATAGATATTATCATAGATCTTATGTTAGATCTTATGACAGATCTTATGACAGATCTTATGACAGATCTTATGACAGATCTTATGACAGATCTTATGACAGATCTTATGTTAGATCTTATGACAGATCTTCTGATAGATCTCGAGGAATCTATAGTTATAAGCTGTTGTTTAAAGCAGATCGTTGTTTTTTTCAAAAAAATTTAAAATGCTTAGTGAGACGGTATCTGACAGATAACATCTGACACCTATTTATCTAGTTAATGCTAGAAATAATGATGATCTGTTCGTTTTAAGTTACATACTTTTTAAAAAAGTTATGACATTTTTGGGGCTTCATTTTCTAGAGTTTTTAAACTAGTTTCATATAGTCTGGAATCAACGTTTTCTGACAAAATACGTAGTAATAGAATCCCAATTTGTATCATTGAGCTGAGACCTATATTTGGATTCAGTGGTTCTCATGCAGGATAAAGTTTGCCCTCAGGCGTTGGGGAAAATGAAACAAAAAAATTTTCTTGGCAAAAATGTTAAACAGTATCATCTTTGAGTTACTTTTCGATGATTCTAAACATGCCGTCCTTGAGGGTACTGCTCCTGGGCAACCTCTCTCTCTCTCTCTCTCTCTCTCTCTCTCTCTCCCAGCTGCGGTGTTCGTCACATGCAGTCTTTGAGGGTAGTGCTCCTAGGCAACCTCTCTCTCTCTCTCTCCCAGCTGCGGTGTTCGTCACATGCAGAAAACCACGTAAACACTATTATGGGTGGGTGGGTGGGTGGCTTGGTGACAGGAACGAACTGGGTTACAATAACGATTGACAATATCCAGGGGCAGCAAATAAACTGGCCATCACCCCGAGGCCCTTGACCCCCCACCCCCCCCCCCCCCCCCCCCCCCCCCCCCCCCCAGGGGGGGGGGGGGGGGTGGCTTGGTGACAGGAACGAACTGGGTTACAATAACGATTGACAATATCCAGGGGCAGCAAATAAACTGGCCATCACCCCGAGGCCCTGCCCACCCACCCACCCCACGTCCCCCCCCACCCCCACAGGAGTGATGTCTGAAATGTCTGGAAAAAAAAAACACTGTTTAGGTTTATCATTAATGATATCAGAAACTAATCTTGTTATCATTGGTGCTGAAGTGCTTCCGGTCCTGAAGCTGATTCCCAAAACATTCTATCAATAGTCAGCCATCGTGCAGTTCTACTGGATTTTGATTTATTTTATTATTTTATTTTTTTTTGGGGGGGGGGGGAACTTCTTTTCTGCAAACCTTTTGAGATTTTGTTGCTGTTGTTTATTTTGTTATTTTAATTTTTGCTT
>CAXITT010000247.1:923068-933678 GCA_964033795.1 Lymnaea stagnalis
GGACAAGTACGGCCTATACTTGGAAGATTACAGCATTGAACTAAGTTTCAGTCGCTATAACGGCACACATATATTTTGAATGAGTTCTTGCCATCAAACATGAGCAAAGTACCTTGAAGAAGGCCTCATTATATGCGGACAAGTACGGCCTATACTTGGAAGATTACAGCATTGAACTAAGTTTCAGTCGCTATAACGGCACACATATATTTTGAATGAGTTCTTGCCATCAAACATGAGCAAAGTACCTTGAAGAAGGCCTCATTATATGTGGACAAGTACGGCCTATACTTGGAAGATTACAGCATTGAACTAAGTTTCAGTCGCTATAACGACACATATATATTTTGAATGAGTTCTTGCCATCAAACATGAGCAAAGTACCTTGAAGAAGGCCTCATTATATGTGGACAAGTACGGCCTGTACTTGGAAGATTACAGCATTGAACTAAGTTTCAGTCGCTATAACGACATATATTTTGAATTAGTTCTTGCCATCAAACATGAGCAACACTTTCCTAGTTCTATTTCTTTATGTTAAAAAATATAGAACTTTTCAACTAGGACTTGATGGTGACAGTTCACTGGACACTCCTGGACACTGCATCAGAAGAAATGGTGATGGTGACAGTTCACTGTTATCATGTTTTAAAAATACAGATATTAGTTCGTTTTGTTGTTCTTTTTTTTTGTTGTTCTTTTTTTTTTTCCATTAATAAACATTTTTTAACAGTTGTCATTTAGTATTTTCCTATAAAATAGTTTCTTTTTTTTGTTTTTGTAGCTGGTCAAACATAATTAATTTGGAAAGTATTTAGTATACGTCCCGTTTGTCTCGGAGAACTTTTTCTATGGAAATATATTTAAATATATTTAATGTATTTATTAATGAAGCTGTTTAACAAAATAAACAGTTTAAGTAGGCATGCACTTAAAATGAATCGCTGCACTTTTATTTTATCAAAACTTTTCTGACTAAGGACAAAGTGACCTCCCCTCCCGTCGCCCCTCCTCCCATCTCGCATTCGCTCGGGAGCTTTCGGCGCCCCCGATAGCTGCTCTATCAGCGTGACAGTCAGAGGGACGAAACTTAGTTTGAGCCAAAAAGAATACCCTGGTATGCGCCACTTGTGGATTTAAGTTATGTCTTAAAACCAACTTTGCGATCTGATAGATGCCCTGTCTCCCCCCCCCCTTTTCCACCTGAAATGTCCCCTCCCTGGATCCATTTTTTTTTCTTCTAAAATAAACACTGATTTCATGTAAACGCCAAACTGCACCCCCTCGAGTTTAAATCTATAAAACATTTTCTGTAGAGGGGTATCACCACCCCTCCCCAGACCTCTCCCCCATTTTCGTTTCGGTGGCCGACCTCTCTCTCGCTTTCTCCCCGCTTACCCTCATCAATATGACCGTGGCGGCACCTTTAAGAAACACCCACTGGGAGATCAATATGACCGTGGCGGCACCTTTAAGAAACACCCACTGGGAGATCAATATGACCGTGGCGGCACCTTTAAGAAACACCCACTGGGAGTTGGTAAGTAAGATAATATTCTTGAAACGGTGAATATATATTTAATTTTTCCTTTAACTGTGTTTATTTAGTTGATCTCTACAATGTCATGGGAGAAAAACAACTCTGTTGAAGCCAAAAGTATACCCTAAAAAAATATTAAAAATACTGAATTTAGTGTATGCTGGGTGAAGGGGTGGAGTTGAAGCTGATCCTTGTTGCCATTATGTCAAGGAGCGTAGATAGGACCTTTTCCATTCCCCTTGTCACAAAACTCTGCATCAGGCCTCAATAAAAATGCCACGCTCCATAAACTGATTATCATTCCCCCCCCCCCAATCCGGGCCGTGGACTGCCCTCTTCGCCCCACTCTTCCTACGCCGGCGACACTTCTACCTCAACATCTGAAATCCCCCNTCTGAAAACCCCCCCCCCCCCAAATCCCACCGTCCCGGCGGTAAGATAGTGTCTCAAAGAAACACTCCTGGACACTGCGTCAGAAGAAATGGACTTTTTGTTGAGAGAACCCGAGAAGCTTTATTTTTTAAATTTTTTTTTGGTTCCGTTTTAAAATGTACTTCAATAATCCAAATAAAAGATAACGTGTGGTAGGTATCAAGGGAGACAACCGATCCGGAGCTTGGCCAATCATGTGTCATGTGTATGAATTACGAGCCTACGAAACGGATCGTCCAGGTTACACTTCTATCAGTTGCCTGTTCTTTGAGAGATACAGTGGAGCGTTGATTTCACATGCCCATTGGGACCCGGGGAGGGGGGGGGTGGTTTCGGATTTTTTTTTCCGGATAACCGAACACTCCCACGGAAAGTAAACGTTAAAAAAAAAGTATATTGTATAATTATAGACTGCATTATAATCTTATCTTATTGTTAAACACGGGTGTTGCCAAAGTAAACAGTGTGTTAACCACAGCCGAAGGTGTAACGGGTTCATCCGATTGGTGTAAACCAGTGGTTCTCGACCGCCCTAATGCTGCGACCCTTTAACACAGCTCCTCATGTTGTGGTAACCACCCCCATCCCAGCGCTAAAATCATTTTCGTTGCTACTTCATTCACGTGTGTTTTCCGATGGTCTCAGGCGACCCTTGTGTAAGCGTCGTTCGACCCCCAAAGGGGCCGCGACCCACAGGTTGAGAACCACTGGTGTAAACGAAAGAAGAGTCGTTTCCAAAAATAGATGACTGGCGCGAGATAACATCGAATTCTACTAAGATAATATGATCTTTGCAGCCGTGCACTCTTCAATATCCCCGGCATAGTTCCAAGTTCAGGCAGAACTTCTTTCCGCCAATTTAAGTCTTTAAGTTGTTTTTTTTAAAATAACACTTAATTTGAATAGGCGTACACTTATCAGGGGCGCCCTGTGCCCGGAGCAACACGGGAGATTCATAATACCAAAGTTTGAAGATCGCATTCTCCCAGTCAAGTCACCGCGTGTAGAGTAGTAGGGCGCGACTTATTATACCAGGCTGACTATAGGGGACTGCGACTGGGGTTATTACTTCCCTTGTCACCCAGTTATCGTTCATACCGGGGAGATCAAAGAACGTACAAAGATGGCTGCTCACATGGCGAAAAACTGCATTTGAGACCTGGCGAATTGAAGAAATTAAGAAATTTTTACGGGAATTGCATCAGTCGAGATCTGGAACTAAAGCAGAACTAGTAGATCGGGCACGCGGCTGTGTAGCATTGCGAATTTTTGGGGGGGAAAAACCCATTAAAGACGAATTATTCCATCGTCGAAACTTCGATAAGCCAACAACTCCCCGATCCTGCAATTCTAAAAGATTGGCTGATGTTGGAGGCAATGCATTCAGATGTTAAAGATACAACTACTTTGTGTTGAGCAGGTAAAATTTATACCAAATTATTTTAAAATCCATATGTAATGTAAAAGAGCCGCTGCTAGTGCTCCAATTATTTTCAATAGTAGAAACAATACGCCGTACTAATGAACAGGCTTGGGGGATCACATTCTCCCAGTCTAGTCGCTGCACGTACAGTAAGTATCTATAAATTTAACTGGATTGGGGTAAATTGGTTTCCTGTGCTGGTACGCAAACACTCGAGTTCATACGCATTTCCAACGATGGTGATGATGATAATAATAATAATAATAATAATAATAATACAAGACGTGGGCTTTGCGTGCAGCCAACCTTTCGGTTAATCGACGTTAAAAAAATCGACGCTGTAATGTCCTTACCTTTAAACGGAACCAATAGGAACAACAGCTACTGTAAAGATTTTATTCACTGCGTCTTTTAAAATAAGGGGTCGTCCATTAATTATACCAAAAAAATAGGTGGGATGGAAATGTTTGACATTTGTTGACATTTGGGGGGGGGGGGGGGGGNTGTGTTGTGGGGGGGGGGGGGGAGGGATTAGTTGACGTCACCAATCATGTTTTATTATAACCAATTTAATGAGTGTAAATTAAAATATTAAGATAATTTTCAACTTTTAACAATGTACGATTTATTTTATGTGTGTCTGTCTGTGCACTGCTGATGGCTGGTCATAATGTTAGCACATTTTGTTAATGCAAGAGAAGTCAAAAGTTGGCCTCTCTTCGCCTGGAGATTCTGTTTGTCACAAAGGACTAGGGTGGTATGTTTGCGATCATGTTGCAGGTGTGGAACAAGGACAATGTTCAAGCCCCATCCTGTCCAACACAAACGCTTTTCCGTTAAAATAAACAGGATAACTTAACCTGCTATTGTTTTATCTACACTAATTGTGTCTCATTAATGTGATGCGTCATACATCTGATGTAAGGAGTCACACAAAGTCTATATCAGAGTCACACAAATGATACACCAGAGTCACACAATTGATTATTAGAGTAACACAAATAATTTACCAGAGTCACACAAATGATTTATCAGAGTCACACAAATTACGTATCAGTCACAAAAATGACGTATCAGAGTCACACAAATGACGTATCAGCGTCACACAAATGACGTATCAGAGTCACACAAATGACGTATCAGAGTCACACAAGTGACGTATCAGAGTCACACAAATGACGTATCAGAGTCACACAAATGACGTATCAGAGTCACACAAATGACGTAGCAGAGTCACACAAGTGACGTATCAGAGTCACACAAATGACGTATCAGATTGCTTTTGTTAAGACGATCAAAAAGAATAGAGCCACTACACAAATCGCACTTGAACTGCCATAAAGTATTCACACAAAGTCCTCAGAAGATTTGGTGACATCGTATTAAAATATTGACATCTTGACATCTGAGGAAAACAAAAGCGTAGGCCTACTTCATTTTGGTGGCCACGTCATGTTTATAAACTTACCAATAGGGTGGTGACCTGCACAGCACGATCAGAGTCTTGCACATTCTTCTGTACTGCTAAATCTGATAAAAGCCCCTTGAAAAATATTCAATATTCTAATCCATGTACACCTATCCATGTTTACTTAAAACACGCAGAGAGCAATGGCCCTGCCGTCAGCCAATGGATTCGCTTATTATACCATCCCAGCCATCCTTCACCTCAGCCAATTGATTCGCTTATTATACAATGCTAGCCATCCTTCACTTCCGCGTTAATCCATTTGCTTCGCATACTAAATGAGTGTTGAATTACATGACTGTTATTGAATAGCATGAAAGAATTTTTTTCCCCCTCCTAGTTGCGAAGTGGGAGGTAAAATTGTCCCGTCATATTGACGTCCCCAATAGTTCGCCCCCTCCCCACCCCATCACTACCCCCACCCCAACACCCCAAAAAAATTAATGTGGGTTTAAAGCTATGACAACAACAACAACAAAAAAAGTACAGTCAAATTTGATCAAATCAAGATTAATTTTAGCCCTAAAAAATTATTTACCTGCCAGACATTGCGTGGTTGATGCTACAAACTCATAAACTGCAGTTTCCACATTTTAGGGAATGCAGACCCCTAACGGCCTCACCCATGACCATTCTCACACTGTGTCGTCGTCCCCTCTCGATAACCACGACCCACCCCCCCCACACACACACACACGCACTCCAAAAGATCCCTTCCTCAAGATTTTTCACATGTTTGCTTTTTGTTTACAAGTAGTTTTTTTTTTTTTTTTAAACAAAAATAATCTGTTTTAGAATCTTACCATATAGAAATATCTGCAATGAATCCCGGAAATGGACAGCAATGGCGTCTGGTGTTGTCATGGCGACAGGAAGACGATGAAAGAGAATTCCACGAGAGATGCAAGTCTCGAATAAGTTCACAGCTCTATCACGGTCTATCAAGGATGGACAGTTACGTCACCTGCACCGCCTCCTTATCTTTATGAGGAAGCTTTTCAAGCAGATTTTTTTTTTTTTTTTGGTTCTAAAATTAGCTTCTGATGTCTTGCTGGTTCTTTGGTGACAAGACCTTCGGATCAAATACGTTTACAGCTTGACACAAGACGCACATTCAATCATTGTTTTGGGCAGCTGGTCTTAGAATATGACTGATACACCTTGCGGGAAAAACAAGTACTTAAATCAAACTAACTTTTAAATATATCGTGGCGAGGTATTCCTTGGTGGCCGTGTCTTTTATGATGAACTTGGGTGCGTGTTCCCTGGAAGAATGTGTATTGTATATTGCTGTTGGTTTCAATGTTCTACGTTCTGACGATTTACCTTTTTTTTTTTTTACTTTCGTTTCTTTCTTTTTTTTAACGGTGTCTATCACTCTGTGACGTGCTTGTTTCAAGCTTTACCAGACGCCAACTCCTGGCTTTTTGGCGTTGTTGTTGTTGTTTTGTTTTTTTCCGACGGCCTTCCAGATATTACCCAGATGGTGCACCGCTTCTGTCAAACAGCTCAATTCTCCACTCAGTCCTGACAAGTCTGGCTTTTTACCAGAGCCTCGGTCTGTCCCTGTGAGTGTCCGGGCGACTAGATTTACCTTTATATCGCCGACCACTCCAGGCGAAAGGGGCGAGACAATAAGACCTGTGCTGCGCGGGAGTGTTGCGCGGCCCGGGTAACCCGATGAAGATTAAAACATCAGTAGACAACAATAGGAATCGTTGTAGGGTTCGAAGACACGAGGAGTTCGGCTCGTGTTTCATGGACAGGAAACGGAAACAAAACGAAATCAAAGATTTAGAATGGTCCTGGTCCTATTTAGAGCCGTCAATCTCGAATTACAGAAAATGTTGAAGAATACAAAATAAACTCATCAAGAAATCATTGTCAGGCCTATTATTTATGGGAGAATTTTTTTGTATGGAATTAGAAGAAGAAGGGGACAAATGAATTAACTTTTAAAAGTTATGAGTATGGCTTTCTTAAGTTGATCCTTAAAGATGAATTGACTTTCAAAAGTATGAGTATGGCTTTCTTAAGTTGATCCTTAAAGATGAATTGACTTTCAAAAGTATGAGTATGGCTTTCTTAAGATGATCCTTAAAGATGAATTGATCTCTTTGTGAGACTTACCCAATCGCCCACCACCGCACCATGGCCGCCCGCAGAAAACTTTCTAGGGGGGGGGGCAAAAAATCGATTAAATTTCCAGGGGGTGGGGGGGCAAAAGAATTTTAGTAATGTTTTAATATAGTTTTAATTTACTGTAGCGTATTTGTGTGGTGAACGAACGGACAGGACATCTCTTTATTTTCTCTTTACTTTAATAAATTTTTTGTCTATTTTTGGCTAAAAAAATTGTATCCAATCAATCAACCTTGCCCCTACCTGCGGGCGCCCATGCACCGCACCCATTTGTTCATTCAAACATTGATTATTTAAAGAGGTGTGATACCTCTTTGTGTAGAGCAGGCCTGCCCAATTCAAAATGTATAGCGGGCCATAATTCGTTATGAAAAACTTGTGTTAGCCAAAAGAAAATAGGACGTTGGGGGACCCAAAAAAGAAAGGGGGGGGGGGGGGAGATATTAAGAAAATAATTATAATAAAGCCCAATTCAAAATGTATAGCGGGCCATAATTCGTTATGAAAAACTTGTGTTAGCCAAAAGAAAATAGGACGTTGGGGGACCCAAAAAAGAAAGGGGGGGGGGAGCTATTAAGAAAATAATTATAATAAAGAATATTTTGTAAACTTCGCGGGCCGCAAAGTGGGTGCTGACAGGCCACGTTTGGACAGGTCGTATGTTGTATAGGGCCGCATGGAATTTTCTAATTTGCGAACCGCATTTTTTTTTTCTTTTTTTAGGAAACAACAGTTCTAGGCAATGAATTGTATATTAGCAGTGGCATCGTGTTAAGAATTGATGTGATCATTATCGTGTTAAGAATTGATGTGATCATTATCGTGTTAAGAATTGATGTGATCATTATTACACTTGGTTATTTTTAATCTGTGTTTGTTGGTAATTTTTTTTTTCATTTGTCAATTACGAAAACATTAATCCAGTTACCGGAAGTTCTTGCGGTCCACATTAAGGTTTCAGCGGGCCTCGTGGGGGCAAAAAAAAAACAAAAAAAAAACAAAGAAACAATAGAAAGAAAGAAAGATCTCTAGTAGAGCGGTGACTCAGATTTCTAGTCAATGATCCCATTTGCTTAACGGCGCTAAAAAATGGCAAATCATACGACAAGTAGCTATTTACCTCCCTTAAGCGTTCTCCTGTCTGGGCAAGATGGCGATGATGATGACTGAGTACTTTTATACCGCTGGCGTCTGTGCTTTTTTAGCATGCTCACAGCGCTCTAATGTCCTAAATATTTTATTTTTTTTTTAAAAACCTCCATGTAAATCAAAATTGACACATTTCAAAATGGCCACACCTCCATGTGACATTCACAGTGTGCAAGGTTGAATGTACTGAAGGAATGCTAGACAGGGGGCGGCTTGACTCAACCGTAAAGCTGTTTCTGTGTGTTTGGTTCTATGTTTGTATGCGTTTGGTTCTATGTTTGTGTGCGTTTGGTTCTATGTTTGTGTGCGTTTGGTTCTATGTTTGTGTGCGTTTGGTTCTATGTTTGTGTGCGTTTGGTTCTATGTTTGTGTGCGTTTGGTTCTATGTTTGTGTGCGTTTGGTTCTATGTTTGTGTGCGTTTGGTTCTATGTTTGTGTGCGTTTGGTTCTATGTTTGTGTGCGTTTGGTTCTATGTTTGTGTGCGTTTGGTTCTATGTTTGTGTGCGTTTGGTTCTATGTTTGTGTGCGTTTGGTTCTATGTTTGTGTGCGTTTGGTTCTATGTTTGTGTGCGTTTGGTTCTATGTTTGTGTGCGTTTGGTTCTATGTTTGTGTGTATCGAGCGTTATTTTGAGAATTTATGTCCACGTGCTTTTTGTCCGGATTTCGAAATTCGTTTTCTGTTCGGTGGGCTTACACGTACACTCGGTTCTAACAGGTGGGCCTACACGTACACTCGGTTCTAACAGGTGGGCCTACACGTACACTCGGTTCTAACAGGTGGGCCTACACGTACACTCGGTTCTAACAGGTGGGCCTACACGTACACTCGGTTCTAACAGATGTAGAAACAAAAAAACGGGGCGTCTTTCAGGCGGAAAGGTTTTTTGGGGGACAATATCAGCTTTTGAATACTGTCTCTGAATACTGTCTCTGCATACTGTCTCTGAATACTGTCTCTGAATACTGTCTCTGCATACTGTCATGTGACAGACCCACCAATGTTTCATGACTGTGTCACGCACTGGGCACTCTCTATTTAACATGGCAATTGGCAGCGAAATACGTCACAAAATTAAATGGTAATTATAAAATCTGAACTATAAATCGTATTGTGTCTATGAGAATAATTGGAGGATTTCTCAGAAGAGGAAGGGTCTATAAATGCTTATAAAAGGGTGGGGACTGGCGACAGAACAGGTTGGGACTCAATAAATACTTAGGAGAGTGTTAAAACACTAAATGGTGGTCTGAGAAACATTTAATGGATTCTCAAATATACTCATTTGTAGTATGAGAATTTCTAACGTGGCTAGCCGTAAAGCTAACCTACTACCGACTCTCACGGTAAATGTCTGATCCTGTAGCTTCGACTATCTTCTGTTGTTGGGGGGGGGGGGGGGGAGGGGGGGGGAGGTAATGGGGGGTATATATCTATAACCTGAGGACTACAACTTTAAAATTAATGAAATGCAGAAAAAGCCAAGCCAAAAGCCGAGCCAAAAGCCGAGCCAAAAGCCGAGCCAATGATTCAGTGCGCGTGCCATGGTTTTTATTTAAAGGTTTTGTGGGTATTTTTAATGAAAAAAATCGATCTCCTTTGTTTGGTGTTTGGTGTCGTCTTGAAAATTAACACTTGACGGCTGGATAAACATTTTGTTAAAAATATTTTTAAAGAAAGACTGTAGAAGTGTTGAGGATCAATCTCTATGTAGCCAAAGAAAGACTGCAGAAGTGTAGATGGGCACTCTATGTAGCTAAAGAAAGACTGTACAGAAGTGTAGAAGAGCACTCTATGTAGCCAAAGAAAGACTGTACAGAAGTGTAGAAGAGCACTCTATGTAGCCAAAGAAAGACTGTACAGAAGTGTAGAAGAGCACTCTATGTAGCCAAAGAAAGACTGTACAGAAGTGTAGAAGAGCATTCTATGTAGCCAAAGAAAGACTGTACAGAAGTGTAGAAGAGCACTCTATGTAGCCAAAGAAAGACTGTACAGAAGTGTAGAAGAGCACTAAAAAAGATTTGAAATGAATGTAGACGAAATTTAAATATATTATATTTTTTACTTCATTGGGGGTCTCTCGATATCTGACGTCTCCCTTCGCCCCTCCCCCCCCCCAACCCGCGATCAAAGTGACGGTACCACCACCCTTTAATCTACAAAAAGCACTGTTATGGAGCACTGATATAGAGCTGGGCTGCCAACCCTCCGAAAATGTGCGGACAGCCTGTACAAGTTTTCACATGGAGTAAATTGTCCGTAAACACCGTAAGATCCTTTTGTTACCCGTTTTAAAAAAAAAAGTAATTTTTTAATGCCTTGAATGCTTCTAAAGTAATGCATTACTGGACATCTTAGCATTTGTCATTTCTTATTCCTTGCTTTAAAGATCTTTTAAACGAACACGATCATAAGGGGTCGTTCGCAAATTACGTCACTATCAGGGGGGGGGGGGG
>CAXITT010000247.1:936767-969900 GCA_964033795.1 Lymnaea stagnalis
CCCCCCCCCCCCCGATCCCTTGATGAGTAAAGGTTGTTTATGTTCGAATATGTTCTAATTTATTTTTTTTGTTTTAAGAATGCTTCTGGTGATGCCTTTTCTAGATTTGTTTTCAGGGGTGTTCTAGCTCCCTCCGTATAAATAGGCTGACAGCTTTGCCAGCCAGGAGAGATTGTTTGCTATTATTCCTAGGCACTTACGATATGTATATCCTTTCGAGGATTATAATTGTTCACTTGCTGGGCTCTATGTTGGTCTAGTTTTTATTTCTGTCTATTAGATTTAGTATTCTTTATATAAATTTATTAGTACAATTAAATTTTAGATTGAATATTGTTAGTATCCCTAGCTTTGGTATCGTTTTTCTGTGTTTACTGGTTTTCAGCCCCTTGTCACACACTGTTCATCTAACGAGCCGAATCTTAAAGCAGATTAAACTTACAAAAACCACATATCGGTACGTATGAGCCCTACAGTTTCCAGCTAGCTCAATCAAAGGGACAGTCATCCTATGTTATATCTTGCTCTGTCCCTGTCTGTGTTACATATTGCTCTGTCCCTGCCCGTGTTACATATTGCTCTGTCGCTGCCCATGTTACATATTGCTCTGTCCCTGCCCATGTTACATATTACTCCGTCCCTGTCTGTGTTACATATTGCTCTGTCCTGCCTATGTTACATATTGCTCTGTCCCTGCCTGCATGGGAACTGACATATGCAGATATTATAAAGTTATTATTATTTTTTTTAATGAATTTTTATTAATTATTATCATTTACTTTTGTCAAACAGAAACAAGTCCACTACTCTAAAAAGCAAGAAATAAATGAATCTACAATCACGCCAACAAACAAATAATTTTGCTTATGATCACAAAAATAACATGAGGTTTTCAGAGCAACTTGTAGTATCCAATTATATTTATACTTTATTTATTTTGAAATAACAAAGCTTTCTGTTTCAACAAAAAATACGAAGGAACATTTTTTTTTTAAAACATCAACCAGATAAAATCTACAAAATAAAATAATTTTCATGATGCCTTGCATTTGAAAATTTCAAGAAATATGTGAATTTGTATGGAGAAAAATAAGGTTTTCTTCTCTTACTTTTTTTAGAATTCATTATTTTATTTTACTCCTCCAATATATATTATTATGGGCTTTTTTGTTTTTTCTTTAACGGCTATTGAAGAAACAAAAACTCTTTAGGATATTTGGATAACAATGCCTGAATTTGAGATTGTTTCATATCTTTGGCCTTACAAGTTATAAGATGCATCATTTTTTTACAGTCTTATGATGATATATTGTAATATACTTCCTCATTGTCAGTACATGCACACTGTCTGACAGCTCAAGATACCCATCTTAATCTAACATTTTAAAAATTAATGGCTTCAAAGAAAAAATGAATTAACTGGACCAAAAAAATCTTAAAGGCTGGAATAAGTGTATGGTGTGTATTCCAGAGACAGACATCTCCTCCTTAAATTACTCCACCAGTTGTTCTTAAGAATATAAAAAAAAAGCACATCCCATGAACAATAAAAAGCTCATTGAAATGGATTAAATCAGACTGGAGGATATTCACATCATTGTCCTGCCTAAACAAAGGTTGATTTGATGACTATTAATATGGCTATGGACATGAAGTACACTGTGGGTCAAAGTTGATATGTCATGATGGTAGTTGGGCAGTTGGAAAATGCCTACGATAGGATGCTTTGATTTTAAGTTTAACTTGAACCATTTTTGTGCGTCTCATTTGAAACAAGAGTCAACTCTGCTGTAAACTGATAGCAGGATATCACTGGTAATGATATGATTGCTTTGTGAATTCCCTGTAGGACATTTTTTTTTTTACATAAATTTTGTTACGGTGACACATTTTTTTAATCATGTGATATGGATAGTTTAACCATCACATTTGACCTATGGATTATGAGATGGTTACATAGATTACTGATTGAAATACATCTGACGACACAAAGACTTCTCTATCGAGCTAAAACTGACCAGTGGTTGAAGTAGTGAAACATCATGTACAAGTCCTGCCTGTCATCAAAGCCCAGCTGCTGGGGCAGAATGCTGTGATAGCTTCTGAAGTATGTTTGGCCGAACCCACCAAACATTTTGGAGATGGCCAGATCATATTCAGAGTGGCCGTAAAAAGAGGCTGGATCAAATATCACTGTGATGAGAAGAAAATAAAGGGTCAAATTCAGAGATAGTGTAGTGTAATGGGAGACGGAGTTAGCAAATCATGAAATTAAATTGTTAAAATTATAAGATATATTTATTTTCAAAAATGAAGGGAAATGCTTAAGCTTCTTTAAACCATGTCTATCTCATTTAATGCTTAGACGTCAGGTTCCATAGAAAAGGTACAGAGATTAAAATTGGTTCAAAGTTGAGTCTCAAGGAGGCTATCAAAATATTGTGCTACCCCAATTTACTAATTGCGTAAAAAAAATATGGCATTAAATGTTACAATCAAATGTTTCAATGTTCCAATCAAATATTTCAATGTTCCAATCAAATTTTCCTCAATCATTTAAAAACAGCACAGCTGTGGAAGAAAGTTATTCCAAAATCTTAATTAGCACAAAAAGTTAATACTTACTAAAAATATTTTTTGTGTCTAATATTTCTTATTTTAAAATGAACTTATCACATATTTTTTAATCAAACAAAGCATCCATTTGTAACACTTAGCTTCATGCGAAGTCAGTAATGTTTTTTCTATTTATTTTGTTCCGAGCCAAAAATGAAATATTTTAATCTCCTTCTTATTTAAATGTTGTCTGCTGACGCTCATCACATTTGCTACATCTTTGTCTATTCCTTTGTGTGAATTTTTTAAAGAGCGATCAGGTTTTATTTAAAATCTCAACATCTTAAGAAATATTTTGAAAAATTAAAATATGAAAGTGTGAAGGTGGGTTAAAACAATCACAACATTAAAACGGAAAATTAAATCTAAAACATTGACAGCAAAAATATGAAGGACATTTAAAAGATACACAAAATGCAGATACAGCTGATAAAAAAAATGTGTACGGTTGGCTGACCTGGCCCTTCTGTTGTCTCCCCTGCATTGCCACCCCACAAATCTCCATGAAGAAGAGCTGGCTGGATGTCAAGGTCATGAAACATTTTAGGCAGCTTTAGAACAAGGGCAGACCACAAAGGGCGAGCATCACGATCATTGTACTGAAATCAATAAAAATCTTGCCTTCAATGATCAATAGCATGCATCGGGTCTGTTCAAATTAATAAAAACAAATCAAAATATAACCCCTAAATGGAAGGGGGGGGGGGGGGGGTTTGCATAATTGAATTTCACATTTTATTTTAAAAGTTCACGCCATAAAATCATGACGATGCTATCAGGACAGCTTACCTTCTCTTCTGCCATCTTGACATGCTGTTCTATTTTGCGTGCAAAAAAGTCCTGAATTTTAAATAAAATTAATAAAGAGAGCGTAAATTAAAAACAAAATTTTTGAAGAGTCCCTCCCCCCCCCCAACACACACACACACTTAATGTTTGGTTACGTCATAACTTAATTGCAAGTTTAAGTAGAATTAAATGCAACGAGAGACTGAACAGTAGTCCTAGGATGCAATGCAGCAGTAGAATGCCGCTCTAACACTAGATTTACATGTTTACATTTGCTTTTGGTTCAAAATGTAAGTTGACACTGCTTAATGTGGTATGTCTAACACTTGAGATCTGAGACACTGTTTAAAGAAGGAAAGCAGAAAGATCTGAGACACTGTTTAAAGAAGGAAAGCAGAAAGATCTGAGACACTGTTTAAAGAAGGCAAGCAGAAAGCCGTTACTTTTGCATGACGAGACATGACACATTAACTGAATATTCCCTCAAGTGGGAGGGGTTAAAGTAGGGGTGGTTCAAAGTGGGAGGGGTTAAAGTAGGAATGGTCAGATAGAAGTGGTTCAAGTAGTGGGGGGGGGGGTGTTCAAGTAAGGGTTTTTCAAGTAGGAGTGGTTCAAGTAGTAGGGGTGGTTCATGTAGTAGGGGTGGTTCAAGTAGGAGTGGTTCAAGTAGGAGTGGTTCAAGTAGGGGTGGTTCAAGTAGGGGTGGTTCAAGTAGAAGTGGTTCAAGTAGTAGGGGTGGTTCATGTAGTAGGGGTGGTTCAAGTAGGGGTGGTTCAAGTAGTAGGGGTGGTTCATGTAGTAGGGGTGGTTCAAGAAGGGGTGGTTCAAGTAGTAAGGGTGGTTCATGTAGTAGGGGTAGTTCAAGAAGGGGTGGTTCAAGTAGTCGGGTGGTTCATGTAGTAGGGGTGGTTCAAGTAGGGGTGGTTCAAGTAGTAGGGGTGGTTTAAGAAGGGGTAGTTCAAGTGGGAGTTGTTCAAGTGGGAGTTGTTCAAGTGGGAGTTGTTCAAGTGGGAGTTGTTCAAGTGGGAGTTGTTCAAGTGGGAGTTGTTCAAGTGGGAGTTGTTCAAGTGGGAGTTGTTCAAGTGGGAGTTGTTCAAAAGGAAGTTGTTCAAGTGGGAGCGATTCTAGGAGGAGTGGTTCAAGTAAAAGTATCAAACTTTTAAGGAAAAGGAATCTTTCTTGTGGAATGATATAAATGAACAGAGGATGACTTGCAGGCTATATTTCAATACCAGTTATCTCAAACCACTTCTTCAAGACTATACACACAACGAATGTGATCACTTAAGAGTCATTAACGGGAGCTAGACTTGCAACATGAGATTGTTAAATAAGAACCTCATTATATCAGTAAATCTACGCTTTTCTGACCCAGCAGGAAAATTCAATCTTGGCAATAGCAAACCGTATAACAGTGGGCGTCGTCTAAATAGATAAAATCAAGTGTCTTTTTTGAATAAGAAACGTTGTTTTTTTTTTTAAATGTATTGCCTCAAAAACACTTAAGGAAAACATGTTACAGAATTGGCAGAGGAGGAGGCTGTAACATATCTAATATTGACATCAAATGATATGAAAAAAAATTCAATTAAAATCTGGCAAACTTAATCAGGGAGAAAGGAACAAGACATGTGATATCAATTACAATGGAAAATAAATTAATTTCCAAGCTCTTCTACGAAAAAAAAAAATGAAAAAAAAAACTTACAAATAAATCTTCAAATACTAGTTGCCTATGTGAGAAGATGGTTTTAAAATTCCATTATAAAACAATACCTAGATCTATTGTCTAATTAAAATAGTTCAATGAAACCGAAGATATTAAAAATGAAAAAAAATTGCAAGAAATTCAATGCAGCATAAATATAATATAAATTGAGAGTTGATGTTTTTTTACCCTTATAATTGTTTATCTCAAGGGCTTTACATATTCCCTTAACGCAATCTACAATACCCCCCTATATCAAACTAACTCCATTTATACCCCACTATCATCCCCTTATATCCCACTATCAACACCTTATGCCCCCCTTATCCCCTTTATACTCCACAATATCCAAATATACCGCCTTAATGGCACTATACCCCTATACCCCCCCCCTTTAAACCCCATATCTCCTCTTATTCCCCAATATTACCCGCTATCCCCCCTTATACCCAACTATCTCCCCTTATAACCCCTTTACCCCCTCACACCATCTAACACCCAACTATCTCCCCTTATAACCCCTTTACCCCCTCATACCATCTAACACCCAACTATCCCCCTTATAACCCCTTTACCCCCTTACACCATCTAACACCCAACTATCCCCCTTACATTACCTTATACCGACCAATTTCCGTTTACCCTAATTTCCCTCTTATACCCTGCTATCACCTCTTATACACAACTATCTCCCACTATACGCCCTTACGCCTAACTATCCCTCCTTAATTTCCTTATACCCCCACTATCTACCTTATACCCCCACTATCTCCCTTATACCCCAGTATGACCCTTATACACCACTTTACCCCTTATACCCCACTATCTCCCTTATACCCCACTATACCCCTTATACCCCACTATACCCCTTATACCCCACTATACCCCTCTATACCCCTTATACCCCACTATACCCCTTATACCCCACTAACTCCCTCATACCCCACTATACCCCTTATACCCCACTATACCCTTATACCCCCTATATCTCTTATATATACCCTTAATAACCCACTATCCCACTCATACCCCACTATCTCCTGTATACCAAACTTTCCCCCTTTATACCCCACTACCCCCCATCCCCCTTATACCCAACTACCCCCCTATCCCCCTTATTCTCAACTACCCCCCTATCCTCCTTATACCCAACTATCCTCCTTTATACCCCACTACNACAGCAGTTGTAAATACTGTTGATGATTTAAATCGAATATAAAGGCGATGGAGACATTTGCAATGATGATTTTCTTGACACAAAAGTGGATCTAGTTATGTGAACTTAATGACGTGCGGCCATATTTAAAGGTGCCCTTCACGGTGACCTCTTCACTTCAAGCCAAAGTCTTCTTAAATTTTTTTCTTTTCTCTCTCGGTTGTTTCAATTAATTGTTCCCCATGCTAAAAAAGGTTTTCAGTCAATATGTCCGTTGGTTTGTTTGTTCTCCCCCCCCTCCCCCCCCCTACCCCCCCCACCCCCCCCCCCCCCTTCACCCCACCTCCCCCCCCCCCCCTTTACACCCCCCCCCCCCCCTTTACCCCCCCCCCCCCCCCCCCCCCCACCCAAACACCGGTCACATTCTAGCTTAACATCTGTTCAAAAAAAAGACACTATTTGTGAAGAAATGATAAACCTTTGTTGTCATGGATACAACTTTAACTTTTGCCTTGTTAAATTGAAATACCCTTTTTGTCTACATCCTGTAGAGACCTGAAGTTCTTGACCTCTCTACACTCTTGTCATATGCAGGCAAGTTTCATAATTTTTTTTGTTGTACCCATTCTCGATGTACGGTTCGAGTTGTTTTTACACCCACAACAAGTGGGCAGAGGTAAGGCTAATTGTACCTTCAAATATTTTGTATGAAAATTCTCAATGTAGACATATTTTTTCTGTATGGTTTTCAGTATCTACTCATTATTTGGTTTAAGTTTTGTAAAATAGTACAACAGAGTGTCGATCTTTCAAATGTCCAGTATTTGAAATGTTGGTTATCCGAATGGCTACTGGTTCATTTTTATTTCTATTGTTGACAATGGGCATTGCATAGAGCATATATTATGTATACACACATAGAGCATATAGGTACAAACATAGAGCATATACGTACAAACAGAGCATATATGTACAAACACTAGAAAACTAGTTTGATCATTGCAGCACAAAGAAGGTAAAATATAGATACTGTATGAGGGTGGGCTACATGAAGTGACTGGACTTGGATCCTGAGATCAGCAAAGTTCATCAATCTATATATGGCAGAATGCACTCTTGCAAAGACCAAGGCAACTCAAATTTTGTTCCTAGTGCTTATCATCTATAATATCTTTAAGCGACTACCATACTTTTTACAGAAAAAAAAATTCAAATCACTACAATTTTTTTTTTTACATCAACCAGCTGACCCTGTGACGTTACATCGTTAACTATAATTTAAGAATATATTGCATTTACTAAATTCATTAACATAACCTTTCCATGACAGTGTTCTAATATCAGAAACAACATTATCCCAATTAGAAAAATCAACTCTCTACTGCAGGTGTTCTAAGCCTAGGGTACCTGCAAACTCCTGCGGGCAGGAGCCATTGCATAGGTCACTGGAAGACCCAGAAAATCAGATTTATTTGAATATTATTAGAAATTTTCTTTACCTTGGGTGTGTGGAAAAAATGTTTCAAAATCAATATAGGGGTGAGCAAAAGTGTTAAGAGCCCCTGCTCTACTATATTTGCAATCAGAGGTTTTTATATTACTTTATATAGGTGCTCGCCAAATAATCCCAATGTATTTGGTACTACGTATTTTAGTATGGATTCTCATGAGTTCTTATTACCCTAGGAAGTTAGGTGTTCAGAAATGTATTGCTATGTTTGTATAAAATAACTGCAAATTTGTATGTTCATTTAGTAAAGCACAAGGTTTTGAGTCCTCTAGGAAGGCAAGGAAAACATGTTCCTATACTTCTTTGCTAAGTAATAAATAAATGTTTATTTTGGAAGATGTAGTCTTGGTTGAGTTGTCCACACTTTTTCCAGACCTTGACCCTTTACTGGGCATATACTTTTGAACTGTCAACAACAAGAAGTTAGGTGTTTATTTTATTGTTCTATATCTATTTCCGCATCATTTTCATACAAAATATACTATAAGGCCAAGTGCAATTATGAACAATTTCTTAAAATGTGTTACGCAAAAAAAAGACTGTGCTGAAGTGTAGATGAGCACACTTTGAAGTTAAAGGATTCAAATTAAATGTTTTAGTTGTATTAAATTATTTTTTTTCTGCATATACTTCTTTGCATAATGCAATTTTCTTACTTACTTACTTATGCCTTTCTACCCCGTCTGGGGCATAGGCCATCTACAAGAATTTTCCACACATAACGGTCCTGTGCTTTCCTTTCCAATTGCTTCCAGGTGTATCCCATATTTGCGTGTCTGCCTCTAGCTCACGTCTCCATGCATTCTTAGGCCCTCCTCTCTTTTTTTTTTCCCTGTGGGTTCCATTTTAAGCATTGTCTGGTGGTGCTATCTAGGGGTTTTTTGGAGCGTATGCCCTACCCACTGCCATCTTTTCTTTATGATATCTTCATCAATGGGCACCTGGTAAGTCCTTTTTGTAGATCTTTGTTGGTGATAGTATTTGGACATTTGATTTTCAGGATCTTTCTGAGGCATGTGTTTATGAATGTCTGCACTTTCTGCATAAGGCTCGCTGTTGTTTTCCAAATTTCTCCACCATATAGTAGGACTTTTTTGACATTTGTATTAAAGATTAAAGATAACGCATTTTAAGGAATTTTACATTATTTTCTACCTTTTAGTGCACATTAACTCATTTCTCATGGAATCCTTTTCTTTTTTTTTTTTTAATGTTTCTATTTTCTACTTTTTATATTAAAATTGTAATCTTTACATTAGAAAAGTAAAATTATTTACGTTTTTAAACATCAAATGCTTACAAAATAGCGTTTAAAGTGACCTAACACATTATTTAAGACATGAAACAAAAAAGAAATTTTTTTGTATTTTTTTTTTTTTTTTTTTTTTTTGTGCCCTTTTTCTCTTTTCTCATGGTATTCTTTTTTTTTTTTTTTTTTAATGTTTCTATTTTCTACTTTTTATATTAAAATTGTAATCTTTACATTAGAAAAGTAGAATTATTTACGTTTTTAAACATCAAATGCTTACAAAATTGCGGTTTAAGTGACCTTACACATTATTTAAGGCATGGAACAAAAAAGAAGATCTGAGCTCAACCACCCACCCCTTAACTCAGCGAAGCAGACGTGGTGAACCATGATAATTTGAGCCACAGTGTCAACTGGCCACTGTTGATCCAGTATTAAGGAGCTTGCTTACAACCTTAACCATCCTTTTCCAGCCTTTCATCAGGTCAACACTTGCATGAGAAAGTCTTAAAATGTCCTGTGCATAAGCAAAAACACATAAAGCTCTGAAAGATTACGTTCTTCGCGATGGAAATGTGAGTAGAGAGAAAGTCTACAATTATAAAACAGGGGTTGTTCGGATAATTGATCTTTTGGATAATCAATATCCAGAAAATTGATGCTCTACTAAACCATTTTACAAAACTTAACCTAAGTAATGTGCAGGTTATGAATACAGTATGGATAGTAAAGTTACACTGAGAATGTTCATACAAAATATATGAAGGTAAAATTGTACCTGTGCCACTTGTTAGGGTTGTAAAATTATGCCAGCCAACAAAGGTTAACACTGTCTAAAGAGCAATTAAGCAATGAAAACTTAAATCTCTTAATTTCTTCACATTTTTTTTCAACATGTGGCATGACTTTTACATCCTAAGTAACGGAAACATAACAAGGGCAAATTAATATGTTTTCATAATGAATGATAAACATATCTTTGAAGAATAAATGGGAAGGACAGTTACAGAGTCACAACATTTTATTTATCCTACTAACCACCCACAAGTCCATGAAATCATTTTCTTGAGGGAGGTAACCACAGCAAGTTGTTACAGGGAAGCCAAACTGGTTGACATGACTTGAGTACCTTCCCTGGAAATGAACAGATTGCTGAGTAGCTGTTTCCTTAGCGCAAAGTTCTGCATTGTGCAGATGCAGCCTGGAGTGATGTGAAGACAAAGAAATCATTAGATAATGGCTGGAAATGCAAACAATAACTTTTTATCCAAAAAGAAAAGTGTGCACTTTGTAAAAGTGTGGAATACTTCACTAGATTTTTTTAAACTGTTAAACTTTAAAAGAGCTTAAATATACTATCCATTAATTATAAATACTGATTATGTTGAGATAGGATATTTTCTAATAAAAAGTGCTTCAAAATCCATTTTATGTGACTTTGCCATTTAATTTTTACCTTGCCATTCTATATTACCTGGCCATCTGTTCTCCCAGTTTTGCTGCATATTTAGAAAGTCCTGTCATGGGGATGTACTCCATCACAAGCATAGCTCCACCTTGAGGATTACTGATGACCTGGTAATAGACATTCTATGGGTGAACTACAAAGTGATGTCTGAGAAAAGTCTAAATTTATTGTTAGAATTTGAAATCATGGTTGTCAGTCATCAGATTCACTGGAGCAGAATGCAAATGGTCAATGAAATCAATAGCACGGTGACATATGCTGAGTTGTTTTTTTACTGCCCAGACTGTCATCATATTTTTGTGTCCATAATAAAAATAGGTTATGTCAATGATGCCGGGCACAGTTGTACACAATGAATGGTGTAAAATGACAATTTTTACCAAATTTTAAAACCCTCCTCACCAAATAGCTTTTATATGTTAGTTTCATTTACTTGTTAATTTTTTATACAACCCTAAGCCATTATATAAAAGTACATTACCTTTATTGGTTTAGGAACCTTGACTTGGTCAGCCTGACTTAATGCTGTAAGGCTCTCAAATTCTCCTTGAAACATGCGAAGTGCCTGTAAATTTGACACAAATACAATTGCAATAACTCTAATATTAAAAATACTGCTTTCTTTCTCATAAAAAGAATTTATTTGTGAGCCATTGTATTACGGCAGCTATAACAAGCTAATGGTTACAATGCTGTTTGAGAAACCCTCTTTGATTCTGTTTACTAGTGTCATGACAACTCCAAATGAAAAATGCAGAGTTCACTGTAAATTGGGCATTTTAAAAATCAAATGTGACATTTATGAAATCCTGACCTATCATCATCATTCAGACCCAGCAGCCATTCAGACATGTGCCCTTTGGCTTGAGGCCATGGCGAAGAATCTACACATTCTCCGCAGCAGTTATTTGTTTTTATAAATTGGTGTTGGTGTAGTCTGGTATTTTTTGGTAAATAGATATTACCTCTGAAAATGAATACCTTCCTTAAAACCTTTTCAATGGATACCAAGATACCCCAATATGCCAGGAAATGAGAGAGCAGACAAACTAGCAAAACAGGGAGCATGCAATGAACAGCCAAACATAACTACATCCCTAAACAATATGAAGCAGATTATCAGAGATAAAAAGAGTGGTTAAATGGATGGGCTATGGGCTCAACATGCCCAGTCCTGAACTTAAAAATCAAGTAATTGCCTCCAAAGGCAGAAAAAGGTCAAAATCTTTTTCCTGCACACAGGATATATACAACTTAATTCATATCTTAGCTCCATGAAACCAGATAAAACACCAATGCACCCCCTCTGCAGATATCTAAAGAAGACAGTAACACATCACCTTTTCCACTGCCCTGCACTTCAGGACTTATGTCTAAACTATTTATCGAATCCTGACAGAATCATTATTTTATTTTTGCTTCAAAATTTTTATTTAGTGGCTGTGGGGTGTGTGTGTGTGTTACGTGAGGGGTGAAAACTCAGAGTTGCCATATTGAAATGATTACCTGAGCTTTACTGTTGAATTTGACAAAAATGGTGCCATGGTCTGTATCATAAGCTGATCCCTCATTTATACATCCTCCACCACTTTGCCCAGTACTGTGAAGGTTTGCAGTCCCTAGCTCTTGTTTCAGCAGCTTCTCTAGGGAACTCATCCTCACATAACTGAGGGGAGGAAAAAGTCTTTGAGAATGTATGTGCATGATAAGAATCTTAGGATTCATAAACAGAACCACGTACATTTATTTAGTTTAATAGCTTAACGCTTAATTAATTACCGGTATTGTTTTATTTAAATAGTTTCCATGAAGCAAGAATGAATTTCAAATTAAGCCTTGATATTCACATTGTAGGAAAAAACGTTCAATTTGTGTAGCATATTGATATTGCAATGAATCTCAAATAAGAACAGTGATTAACTTTAACTTTTTTAATTTAAAAGTGGCCTAGCATTGCCCTTCTCATTGGCATATGGGTGTCTGCCTTGAAGGGGGGTATTTTCTGTCCCTTTCAGACACAATATACTGGCTATTGTTGAGAATCATGCCCATGACGTCATTTGCGTGTTTATTATAGTTGCAGTGAATTAGGGTTTACGTTAGTGTGAGGGATCGATTTAGGGTTCAGGTTAGGCATAGGGATCGATTTAGGGATACATTAGTGACATAATTAACTGGTTGTGTCAATCAAGATGGCGGCAATCGCGGGCAGTATTCTCAACATTTACCAATATACTATATTATATACAACTTATAATTGGGTAATCCTACCAATGATCTTGTGTTAATGGGCGTCTAATTTTTTTTTTTTTTTTGTTTAATTTAAATATATTTTTTTTCTCGGATTGTATGTATCATAATGTTTGTCCCTATTTCCTTCTATTCAAAGAGCTTTTTTTCAGTTGTATAAGTTTTAGAGTTGTAACCAGTATTATTAATGGGCGTTTAATTTTTTTTTTTTTTTTTGTTTAATTTAAATATATTTTCTTTCTCGGATTGTATGTATCATAATGTATGTCCCTATTTCCTTCAATTCAAAGAGCTTTTTTTCAGATGCATAAGTTTTAGAGTTGTAACCAGTATTAGCATTTAGAATGTAGCAGAATGAAGAATGCAAGGAAAAAAATGCCCCAAAGTTCATATTATCATATCATTGATTGATAAAAATAATAATTGTAAAGGACAAAAAAGTCCACCCCTTCGCACTCCCCTCCCTACGCTACTGATAGGACTGCGGCCTGTGTACTAGTACAATTTTCCAATCCTGGAAGATTTTGCTAGTACAATTTTCCAATCCTGGAATATTAAAATTTAACTTACAGAAAAAATGATTACTTCTCGGCCTCGGACTCCTTAAATCTGTATCTCTGACTGTAACTATAAAGTGTAGAGTCGACTGTACTCCTGTTGTAGTAGTAGTGTTGCACTTATAGTAGCTCTATATATTAAAATGATTTTTTTTTTAAATAAGTGAATTTAAACAGTCGGTCAAGCCTCTCTCACTCTCTCTCTCTCTCTCTCTCTCTCTCTACAAGTCTACTACTTTTTGTTTTTAATTTAAAACTCTGTACATGTAAACAAATAAGGGGAATAACTCAAATATCATGTAAATGAAATATGGCGACCCCCGTTAAACGAAAGCGTGAAAGTTTCAGCAATTGTAACCATGATTTAAATTCTAATCAAAAGCAGAATATTTTTTCTGATGCACCCGACAAGTTAAAAACTTTTACTGCATGGTGTGCATCGAATAAATTCAATATTTCACGAAAGGTACCATTAAGAAATCATTTTTTGCGCTACGATGCTTTATTGAATTAATGCATTCAATTCATAAGACAATTCAATATGATCCAATCATTAAATCTGCAATCTATATTATTACTTTAATTTTGATTTTTATTATTAAAAATTAGTAAATATTTCGGTCATATTTCTTGTGATTAGGCTATTTCAGATTTAGCGGCCCACGACTTTGTTTTGGATTCACTCTCTTTGTTTTTTTAACCTGTCCAATACCATGATTCTCAACAAAGCACTTCTTATATTGGAATTGTCCCGCTACTCTAAATCCCGAAAATTCATGTCTGTAAATCAAAAATTGTAATGAAATGAAACTGTCATCACATTTTCTTTACTTAAACGATATGGTGAAGCAGTGCTACCAACCTTTTTTAGCTGACTGTGCCCTTTTAAATTTAAAAACACTTTCTATGGTGTTTTACAAGTTAATAACAATGAGACGTGGGGAGGTAACGACTGGGGAAACCCCGAGAAGCGCTCCCGTATCACTGTATTTGAATTGGAATGGTGGTGGTCCACACCAGCACATTTTTCTACATCTTGAGGGGAATCATTTTTACCAACTACAGACTTTTTGTGGGGGAGGGGTGGCAAAATCTTGGCTTTCCCTGCATGACACAAGCCCTCGATTTACTACTGGGAAGCACTGTGGTAAACTATTCTCTTAAAAATGAAGTTAACACCTGCATTTATAACACCTTTGAAGTGTATTTTATGGCAATAGTTTAGGCCTAACTAGTATTACCTTATTTTTTTTTTTTTTTAAAGAATGATCAATAAAAGCCATTCCCAATTTCCACATCTGAAAGTGTAAGTAACTTAAACATCATTATTGTGTCTTAAGACAGAAAGTGGTATCCTCATAACAAAATTTGGAAATATGAAACATTGAGAAATTCTCTATTTCAAATTTGACAATATCACAGTTTATTTTAAACACAGCTTAACATTAACATATCCGTTTTTTTTATTTGTTTATTCTTTATTTTTACTGGACTGGTTTGGTTTGCTGAAGAAAGCTTTTTGTCAACACATTTGTGTTTTGTCTTGTCTGCCTTCTGGTTTTCCTCTTAATATAGTCCACACTCATAAAATGTACCCACCTTCAAACATTATTTTTTCCCACACCCTTGGCTTGTATTTTTTTTTAAATGAAATATATATTTCCTTATTTTTCAAGAAGAATATAAATCCAGATTTTCAGGAATATAACATCATTGATTTTATTAATTATTAAATTTCAAAAAGGTTTTTTTTTTGGTTATATTAATAATTTGTGCATTATTTACTAGGTTCAAGTTGGCCGTGAGGGTTCTTGTGCTCAGTATGGTATGACAGCAGTGGAAGACATTCCCGAAGGCTATTGTCTGTTTCAAGTGCCTAGAACAAGTTTACTTATGCCACATAATACTAACATTGCTGGGCTCATTGAGCAAGGTGAAAAAATTTATATAAACAGATTTGTTTAGAATTATAAAAAAAATGTGTTTTGGTGATGTCTAAAGTATAAACACACTGTTTTGAATACCACATATGACATCTGCATGCTCTATAAATAAACTTACAAATCTCAACTAGGTCTTTTTCTGCCAAAAAAAGAGGCTACATAATTCATTGCTGAAATCTTACTTGCTTAGACTTGCTATAGTGGATTTGATTAGTGTTTAGGTCCACAAATGTACCACTGTTATTATTACATCATGACTAGTAACCTGCTTATCTCTCCACATCAGAGAAATCTAAACTAGCAGCAACCAATCAGTGGGTCCCACTTCTTATTTCTTTATTGCATGAGGAGAACAATCCTACTTCAAAGTGGCGACCATACTTAGACCTCTTTCCTGACTTTGAGACATTGGATCTGCCCATGTTTTGGGAACGGTAATTTTTAAAAGTTTTAAGACCTTCTGTTAAGCCATTACCAGAAAAAGTCATAATTATTTTAATGTTTCTCATGAACATCCATTATGTTACAATTTTTAAACATTATTTATTTACTCTGCATGACCCTAGCTTTGTTTTTAAATATAAATTAAACACAAATAGCGATATAAAAAGTTGCATTACAAGTTTAAATAAATGAGAATGGTGAACTTGATATGAAGCTTATATATATTCAAAATTATAAATAGGTAGGTATGATGTCTTTAAATTATACAGATCTGAATTAACTTTTTTCACACACCAGCATTGTAATATAAATATAATGTGTTAAAGTTTTCATAATCTTAAAAATAGACTCTATTTTTATTTTTGTTTTACATCTTTTCTTCTTTTAGCTATCTTTTTTTTACTTAATGTTGTAAACTAATCTTTTGAAATATCACCCTTTAAAAATGTATAAAATATGCCTGTAGAAATATAAAAGTAGACTCATTGAGATGTCTCCATTTTAATTAATATTTTTGATATTTGGAATAAATGATTCAGTTCAGATATAGAAAAACTCCTGAGAGGAACTGGCGTAGATCTGGCTGTGGAGAGAGATCTCAAGATGATACGAGACGACTATAACAAACTTGTCTTACCTTTCTTTGATAGACATTCAGATGAGATCAGGTGACTTTTACTATAGAATTGTCTCAAAGCTGTAGAGGTTAAACAAATAAACATTTCAGTGACAAATATCAGACTTTTAGCTTGATGAAGATTTTTTTTTTTTAAGATAGCTAATTAATAATTTCAAATCTAACTGACTTAAAAAAAATTTTTATTATTATTTCTCATCTACTTTCCAGCAAGGGCCAGATGGACTTGGATTACTTCAAAAAGATGGTAGCATTTGTTATGTCTTACAGTTTTACTGAACCTCGTCACAGAAGAACAAAAAATTCAGAAAACAGTAATTCAGGTGACAGTGGTGAAGAAGAGAGTGACTCTGATGATGACGAACCATCCATGTTACCTCCCATGATGGTACCTTTAGCGGACACACTCAACCACATTACCCACAACAATGCAAAGCTCACTTTTGGAAAGGAGGCCCTTAAAATGGTTGCTGCAAGGCCCATCAAAAAGGTGGAGATATTTCATTAGTAGATGATCTCATTCTCCTATTTGAACATTTCTCAACTTCTGTAATGACTTCAGTACTTTATTAAAAATAAGAAGAAAAAAATGTAATTTAAAATTTCCCATACTGTAATCTATTATAATAGTTCCTTGATTTTAATATAGTAACAGGTTCAGATGATAAGAATGCTCAGATATATTATTATATATATATATATATATATATATATTTAATAGGATTAATTTCAGATTTGGTAAATTTTCCTATGTGTATGGGTTCAAAATTTCTCCAGTTTTTTTTATTGACCGCCATCAAATGGGTTCACATGATTATACTTCTACTGTTTCTCCAGGGTGAGGAAATATTCAACACTTATGGCCAGGTATCCAACCTACATCTCATGCACATGTACGGATTTGCTGAGCCATATCCAGACAACACGAATGATGTGGTAGGATTCTAAATATTAAAAAAAATAATAATTGAAAGCTCTTCAAATTAATTACCTCCCTTTAATCATTAGCTGTTTTGCTATTACTTAAACTTAATTTAAATGCATTTTAAAAAATCTTTTGATAAGAATCCAAAGCTTACGGACATGTAGTATATATTCAATACTTGAACAGTGACATTTCTGGAAGTAGTTGGTATAATATAATATCTTTCCATCACCTAGATCAGGGCTGCACAACTCAAAATGTAAGGCCTTAATACTTCATGAAAAACTTGTGCGGGCTGAAAGAATATAGGACAGGGGGGAAAGCTATGAAGAAATAATAATAATAAAGAATATTTCATTACTTCATGGGCCGTATGTTGTGCAGGTGTTACAATAAGTTACATTGTTAAATAAATGAGCTGTCAACTATTGACTGTGCGACACTGACATTGTCTTTATCGCATCTCTCATTGGTTTCACTTTCTCTTAATCATGCTGGCTCTCCTGTTGATTCTCAGGTGGAGATCCCAGTGGTGAGGATTTTTGAGGCAGCTAAAGATCTACACCAAGATAAGGAGTCATCATATAAAAGTCACCTGGATGTCGTGTGGGCATTTCTCATTGAACAGGTTGGTTTGTTACATGTGACCGTAGTGACATATTAATGAGAAAATAAACTAAATATCTGTAAGGGGTGAATCCAGACACACAGAATGGTTAATTTTATTTGATTGAGGGGTGAATCCAGACACACAGAGTGGTTAATTTCAGTTGATTGAGGGGTGAATCCAGACACAGAGTGGTTAATTTCAGTTGAGGTGTGAATCCAGAGAACCCAGACATACTGAGGGGTTCATTTCAGTTGAGGGGTGAATCCAGACATACAGAGGGGTAAATTTCAGTTGAGGGGTGAATCCAGACATACAGAGGGGTAAAGCTTCTAAGGTAAACTATAATTGCATTTGTCTATGCCTGTTTCTTGTGTGGTGGACCTGCACTTTTCCCCCCCTAGGGACCAATTATCAAGATCCGCACCCACACACAAAATAATAAAAGCCATTAAAATTGGCACCGTTCCCACCTGCAATTAGTGCAGTGTGGCTAAACAACAGATTTCTATTATACCACATGGGGTTGGATGGGTCTATGTGCCCTTTAATTTTTTGTTTAGATAAGCAAGAAGAAAGCATTTTTTTTTTTAATGGTATTTTTACGAGATGATATCAGCATTGTTTTTTCCAGGAATTAATTTTAGCTGATGACATTTTTGTTCTTGGGAGGGAAGGCATAATTACAGATGACATCTGCATACAAGCTCTCAAGGTAATTGGATGACATTTAACTATAACATGTGATCTTCCACATTAATGTAATTGTCAGTTGTCTCCATTAGTTGTAATTCATCTCATTTCTGGGGCCTTTTGTCTACAATGATGGTGCCTCCTCAGAGGCTAACATTTTTATTGTAGCTCCAAGATATTAATTGTGTGAACATAATAAAGATCGGATGAACTTAATTCAGATTTGGCAGTACAAATTTAGTTCGATTTGTACATTTTATTAATTGTTGGATCAATGTGTTCTGTCCACTGAGAAACAAAAAGTACTCTTAAATCCATTATGTACGGGAATGTCATTGACTGGCCATTATTTCATTCGTTACAGGCCAGTATTTTACCATTAAATATACAGATTGATCCCCAACTTTAAATATACTTGCATAATCCTTAAGGACATACAAATAAATTGTTTAAATTATAGTGAAAAATACATCTATTTTGTAAAATATGAACATAGATCTATTTTCATAAATTCTTCCTATCCACTAACCAGGTCCTTTCCATGGACAAACAACAGTTTGTTGAATACACAGAAAAAGAAGGTTGGAGTGATGCTGAAAGTGACACGTCATTGGCAGAAGACTCCAGACTAGAACTAGGTAATGACCAGACTAGAACTGGATAATGTCCAGACTAGAACTAGATAAAGACTAGACTTAACTAGGTAGCGTCCAGAAGTGAACTAGGTAATGACCAGATCAGAACTAGGTAATGTCCAGATCAGAACCAGGTAATTTCCAGATCAGAACTAGTTAATGTCCAGACTAGAACTAGGTAATGTCCAGATCAGAACTAGGTAATGTCCAGATCAGAACTAGGTAATGACCAGACTAGAACTAGATAAAGACTAGACTTAAACTAGGTAGCGTCCAGAAGTGAACTGGGTAAAGACCAGACTAGAACTTAAAGACTTAAAAGCCTGAGCGTAAGTGTTGGCTCCACTCTTATTTCATTGAGGTAAACGAAGCGAGGACAAAGTATAAGGTAATGTCAAGAAACAGACACAGTGGTGACAACATCAAATTAAGCAACCACACGTTAGAGAGAGTGGCTGCTTATAAATATCTAGGATCTACTATTAATGAGCTCAGTGAAATAATGACAGAGCTGCAGTCAACAAAAAGCCGCTAGGAAGCAAAAACCTCTCAAGAAAAACAAAGAAAGGCACGCACACCAATATCATCAAACCGATTATAATTTACGCAAGCCAGACTTGGTCCCTTTCCAAAAAGCAGCGAACCTGCTCAATACATGAGTGAGAAAAATCCGCAAGGAAAATATGCGGCCCGGGTATAGACAATGATGGATGGAAAATTCATACAAAGACATCAGCTGTTCAAAGACCCACCCTGGTCGCAACAATTAAAAAGGCAGACCGCACTAGACAACTTGTACCGCACTAGACACCTTGTACCGCACTAGACACCTTGTACCGCACTAGACACCTTGTACAGCACTAGACACCTTGTACTGCACTAGACACCTTGTACCGCACCAGACACCTTGTACAGCACTAGACACCTTGTACAGCACTAGACACCTTGTACCGCACCAGACACCTTGTACCGCACCAGACACCTTGTACCCCACTAGACACCTTGTACCGCACTAGACACCTTGTACTGCACTAGACACCTTGTACCGCACCAGACACCTAGTACCGCACCAGACACCCTGTACCGCACTAGACACCTTGTACTGCACTAGACACCTTGTACCGCACCAGACACCTTGTACCGCACTAGACACCTTGTACCGCACTAGACACCTTGTACCGCACTAGACACCTTGTACCGCACTAGACACCTTGTACCGCACTAGACACCTTGTACCGCACTAGACACCTTGTACCGCACTAGTCACCTTGTACGGCACTAGACACCTTGTACCGCACTACTTGAATGTATGTCCTGTCCCTGCAAGCACTGCCGACTGGACAAACTCATAGTATTTGGTTTCCTTTATCTTCAGCCAAGATTCCAAGTCTGGTGGATGTCAGATGGAAGCAGCTTCTCAAAAGGTACGAGTTTGATCTGACTGAGAAAAAACCTTAGTGCGAGTTTTTTGTACTAATCTGATCATGATTCATGATTTCTAAGATGTCAGCAAATTCTTTTGGATAATTCTTTATCTGTGTGACTTTCGTACCGTACTTAATCCATATTCCCGAACAAAGGAAAGTAATCCTGATTTTTCAGTTGAAATATTTTTGTAAATTTTTTTTAAGCTGCTAAATATTAAATTTTAACAAACTTGTGATAGTTTTATCCAGAAATGGATTTTTTTTAAAGTAACATTAACTGCCAAAGTAACAAGTGAAAAAAAAATCATTTTTGGCTCGTGTTCAATACCTGCTAGATATAATATTATTCAAACTAACATTACAATCAACACCTGCTAGATACAAGACAAACCATACTAACACCTGCTAGATACAAGACAAACCATACTAACATCTGCTAGATATAAGACGAACCATACTAACAACACCTACTAGATATAAGACGAACCATTCTAACAACACCTGCTAGATATAAGACGAACCATACTAACAACACCTGCTAGATATAAGACGAACCATACTAACAACACCTGCTAGATATAAGACGAACCATACTAACAACACCTGCTAGATATCAGACGAACCATACTAACAACACCTGCTAGATATAAGACGAACCATACTAACAACACCTACTAGATATAAGACGAACCATACTAACAACACCTGCTAGATATAAGACGAACCATACTAACAACACCTGCTAGATATAAGACAAACCATATTAACACGGCTTTAAAAACAAAACAAGATAAAAACTTCCAGTTTTCTTTACTGAAATTATGCCATTACAGAAGTCTCAAGAGATGTAGTATTTTGTTGTTACTATTAAATAACGATGAGAGAGATGTGTCAGTAGCCGTCAGTACACATTTTTTTGCATCCGAATGACAAATTTATTTCTACCTTAGGGAATGACTTAAATTACTGTCTGCTGTTCAGAGAGAATCCAAGTCTTTTTTACATCTACTATTACAATATGCAATTAAGTATTCATTTAAGCCAGATACTTCGCACAATCTATTACTATTAGATGATTATTATTATTTTAACAATGAAACATTCCGACAACTCCTGCGACGTCACTGGTGCCAAGCTGTATCATCCAATGATGTTCCCTTGGGTTACCCAGCGGCGTGGAGAGAGGCGATTTGCTGTTGGGAACCAGCTTATAATCCTTCAAGTATATTCCCAGGTCATGTGGATTTCGTCCTCCGAAGCCCACTCCATCGTCACATTGTGACGGACGGATGCCAGCAAAAAAAAAAATTATTTTAATAATGAAAGTAATATAAGCTGTTTAGTATGAACCTTTCAATGACATAAGTTAGGATTCATGTAGATCAGTTTCAAGATTACCCAATTCACCCCTCCCGCTAGGCACTCATGTAGAAAAAACTAAAAGGATCACCATTTTACTTACACTTACACAATACATAAGGATGACCCCGATATGGGCATTGATATCGGAAAACCTAAATAAATGATTAATACCAATTGTATACAATACCATTTGTACAGGATGGGACAGCTTCACCTCAACAACTACACAACAACCCTGGAAGAGGATGAAGCAAAACTCAGAGTCATCTCCACTTTGACATCACAGGAGAAATTTGCCCTGTATACTGCCCACGGCCAGAAAATGTTGATTAAATTATTGATTGATGCCTGTAGTTAACAGTAAACTCGTATTATTTCATCTGCACTTTGTTCTTACAATTATTTTCATCCAGCCATACATTTAATTTTACATAATAACTAAACAATTTATTCAACATTCTACAATATATATCTTTTTTTTTTTTTTTTGTTTATAAGAGGAAGGGGGCGATACAGAAATCAAGAGGGGAGGTAATTGAGCCCCTCCCCATAAAATGTTTGATACATTTAGGAAGCCATTTGGCACATGCTTTATTTAATATTTTTCAATATATATTTTTTTTTTTTTTTTTTGGTTATAAGAGGAAGGGGGCGATACAGAAATCAAGAGGGGAGGTAATTGAGCCCCTCCCCATAAAATGTTTGATACATTTAGGAAGCCATTTGGCACATGCATTAATTTAGGTTTTCAATATTCTACATATCAGAGAGAATCAGAATAGATCAAAAGACAAGAACCTTTTAAAATGCTTTCCTTGGATGACTAATGCTCCAGTGATAGGCTGCTTGTTTTTTTTTCTCCTCTCACCATATTTCTTAGAAATGTTTATCCAATTTCTTTTTTTAAGATTAAGAGTGCCGGTACTGATTTTGAATTATTTATTTATTTATACTTAAAACTATTGAGTAATAATTCATGGGAAAATATAATTTTGCACTGCGTCTATTAATCCATTAATTACCCTTATTTTCATTCCTTTATACCAAAATGCTGCCTCTCACATACATATTTCTTTTAAAGTGCAGCTTTTTTTTTCCTACCCTGGTGGCTATCTGCCTATATGTGGGCACCTGGTAATAAACAATTGTGGCGCTCCCATGATGTAATTTATTATTAAATTTCCATCTAAGTCTAAGATTAAGAAGATTTCTATATTCTAAATATGAAGTCTGGCCCAATATTAATAATGTTTCTTTATCATAAATTTATTTTAAATCTATCATGGTAATTTTTTTTAAATATGCTTCCATTGTTATAAAAGAATCAGGGGGTTCCAACTTTTTTTTTTTTAGAGCAAAGGATGCCACGCACTATAAAAAATATATCCTTATGACCATTAAAAAAAATCTTGTATAGTTAACATTCACTGATCTTAGTAAAAGTCTACATTAACCAACAGCACCCTTTTAAATCTCAAATAATATTCTGCATTGACATTTATAGTACCTAGTCTGTGAGTGAAATGTCGAATTTGTTTTTGTAGTTCATTTCTTTAAATTAACAAATTGTGAATTAATGCATGGACACTATGAGGGGTAAAAATTACTGGTGTGTGCAAAGTGATGACAGAAACCCAGATGTTAAAGGGTTCTCAAGCAGTTTAATAAACGGTTTCTACCAGTACCTACGCTGCTAAAACCTGTAATCAACTGAATATTTAAATCAGAAGTTACAAACATTCACAGAACCACTGAAGTCAATCAATTGATTCAAAAAGGTCTTGCATTTGAGGAACTGCACTTGCATTTGATGTGGATTCATCTAATTAGATATATCTTTTGAGAAGCCACGGAGTCTAAGTAGAAATAATGTATGCTGAATGTTTAGATGCTGAAAATTAAATAAGTGACCACTTGGACATTTCATCAAATCCACTATGTTTTGGATTTAATGCCTCTCTCCATATCAGTTACTGAATTCAATTTCTTAAAAGATTCTTGGGCAGGTCTTTAATTAAGAATGTTGATTTAGCAATATGAACCTAGGCTGCTTTTTTAAATTGTATATTTAAGCACTAATGGCGAGCTTGAGGCATAAAGCATTAATCCCAAAGAAATGTGTGTTGGATAACAACATTTTTTTATCATGGCTGAGACTATTCGTACCCGGGTACCAGAAGTGAGAGGTTGGGATTAAAAAATTATTTAAAATTTTACTGTTGGGTTTGTAAGACAAAATGAGGAATCAAATGAAAGATAATTGAATGGACTATATGTTTGTAAACTTAATTCTTCAGTTTAACTAAAATAAACTACCACAAATGACATCCGAATAGCTTGAGTCTAATGGTCTAATGGTTTTTTAATCCCAACCTCTCACTTCTGGTACCCGGGTACGAATAGCCACTTCGTTTTATCACATCTAACCTGTGGAATAATGAGCTCTAAATTAAGTTACTAAATTAATAAATTACAATTTTGTATAATTTTTGTAAATAGGTTCCTTTTTTTTTTTTCCACTATTGTAAAACATAACAATAATGACACTATAAACTAAACAATCTAGTAATTATTTATTACAAATGTTCACACAAAGGAAACTCATTGGTAGCCATAACCCCGCAAACATACACCTCCCTAAGATTTCTCTGCAGTTTTAAAATAACTTTCTATTGAGCATAATTTGAAACAAAACCCGCGTCTAAAATTAGACTAACAAAGAATATAGATGGTACATCCATACAGTATGGGAAATAATTGCAAACCTATAAATTGCATTTGCTTAATTTATTTTTCTTAATGAAATTTTCTTGCACACGAAACAACATAAAACAAACAAAAAATCAACCGCATTTGACAGTATTTATATTAATACTAAATGACAATGCACACCATTGTCGCAGTGAGATATTTTAAAAGGCAAACAAGAACTACTAATACTAATAAACATGTGCTTTTGTTTCTGAGATCTTTGTACATCAGAACAATGGCAAGGACATGCATAAATGTTTATATTCCATAGCAACACTTTTCAACTGCTGTTTGAAAGTTATGAAAGCATTGCTAATTGTATGCACATAACTGTACATTATGTACTGACTCAACTCACACAAGAACATTTCGTGCCAGAATTTGTGTTGTCGGACATTTGCGCAACCAATTACAAAACCAGCCTCCGGAACCAATCCGCTGATTAAAATGGTCATTATCAATTTTGACAGACAAACTAACAACCCTGTCATGACTAGTGGTCACTGATGGTAAATACATTTCAATGGCGGACAAAGGTGTTCCTGATGTGTCAGGCAGTGGCAGCCCAACACTCAAATCCCTTTAGTGCCCTTCAAATATCAATAAATCTAGATTTATTTGATACAGAGATAATTTTTTCAATGTAGCAGCCTCACTCAAAACTAATTAGTTGCATATTAGACTCATTTGATTCAGAGATAATTTTTCAATGTAGCAGTCTCACTCAAAACTAATTAGTTACATTTGACGAAATGTAGAACTTGCTGTATTGTACTCATCTACCCATGATGACAGATGTCCACTTGTTTGGGCTAATTCTCCCACTTCATCCCACGGGACAGTTTATCTGATATCAACAGATATTAATACACCAACACTAACAAGTTTGTTGCACGAAATAAGTTCATTTATTAACAATTCCTAAACTATTGCTATTAAATACTTTCCGACCAATAATCAAGTCGTTCCAGCCAAACACTAAGCAACACACAAGTTAAATAGTCAATAACGAACAACCGCCATCTCATATAGCAACAGTGATCTAAGCGTAACAACAGTGATTCTCATACTCTTGACAACATTCAGATATCAATAACACTAGACACATTTTATTCAGAAATAATTACAATTACATATATAAATGCAGTTACTTATATAAAATGAGATTTAAAAATTCTGAAATCAAATCTAATTAACAAATAAAATGCTATCTGATGTTGGCTCTGTGCATGCATAATTTCAGTTAGTCATTGCTGGCCCTGAAGGATGGTTCTATGATCAGGTCAGAGCATCCATGGCAACAATGTGGTACGTTAAGGTCACAACCAGGAGCTGCCGATAGAGTGTGGATAGAGAAGGTCACAATGTACAACTCTCAAGTGTTGGACTTGGACATCAAACAAAATAAGCCTGAAACTTATTACAATTCATATCATTAAGAAGAGATTAATTAATACCTCACATCAATCTACATTAAATAGCACGGCTGTACATGAGTGTAATGACGTTCAAGAGTTATCCTTTGTACAGACATATATCATATATGGTCATTTAAAATGTCAGCTTGACTGAAACCACCAGTGTGAACCTGAGATGTAAGAAGACAGACTAGTGATCATAAGTAAACGGGAAATAACCTAGAAAGAAAAAAATATTTCCGCAGAGAATACAGCTAAATGAATAACTTTTAAGTTTGATGTCCTGACTCTTTAATTGCAAACACAAAACATTAAACACACAGCATTTGAATCAGTCAAAGAATTGTATCTCATGTTTTCTTACAAATTAACCCTCAGCATTCAAGCTGTGGGTAAATCAGTTCAATAAGCACTTAAATAAAATAACCATCTTACTATTCTTACTCTGTTTTCAGTCCATATCTACTCATGACACAGGGCTGAGCACTACCTTAAGGGAGTCAAATTTTATCTCATAGATCATCCTTTAACTTTCATACATCATATTATATCCTGTTCATGAGTTTCTCCCAAATCAATGAAAAGGGTCTAGTAGAAAAAGTACCTTAAATCTGACCTAGTAAGAAAAGCACTGAAGTTCATTTCGACAGATTATCGAGTTTAAAGTTAAAATAATTAATATCATTATTTGAAAATTAAAATAGATTTTACTTCTATCAAGGACTCTTGAACCTTAGAGTCAGGAGTGATGAAGGGGAGATGACCTATTGAAATATAAATCTGGTCTTAACACATTAGTGAACCTTTTTTCCTCGCTGCCCTTCAAATTACCGGTATATCAAAAATGTAACTCCACATAAACCATGTAGATGAATGATTGTTAAAAAATCCAATGTTTTGAGTTTGGACACATGAGAAAAGTTATTGAAACAATCTTCATTTCACCTCCACCAAGGGATAGGGAAACAAAAATTACTCCATTTTCTTCATTTTTTTAAATCCACTGTCATTCCATTATAAAGAAACAGAAATGTATAGGCCTGTCAGGCCTTATGACGCCGTTTTTTTTAAGAACTAGACCTTTTAAAAATCCTGCAAAAATTAATCAACAGTCCAAGAACAGGAAACAGCATTCCTTGTAGAGAAATGGATTTATGAACTACTTGACGATAACTCACTTTATTATTTGTTATTTAAAGTACCATGTTAAGGCTGCATGTTAATGGCACAGCATAAATCCCCACATGAAGCCACACATGTTCTGTTAATTGATGTAGTGTAGCCACTCTCAACCAAGAAATACATCAAGCTCATAGCACCAGCTCTAATCACAACTTGAGCCAAGGGTGCACCTCAAGTGCTTCTCTTCTGCGGTCACCATAATCATAGCAGAGCTCTTCCCCACTGGGTATATCACGACTAGCTATTAGGATGAGGTGTGGTATTTTGTCTATCATGACAGCCTTGGTGCAACAATTCCCATCCCTACTGTGGTTCACCAGCCGACCCAAGAAATTGGTCTCTGCAGTAGCATCGACACTGAAAGAGAAAATGAGACACTGACATACAGAAATTATTTAAAACAAACCATCTACTGGTTTCAATTTCGTGTTTAAATATTGACTTCTAGTTTTAGGAAAAAACAATCCAAAAATACATTTTTTAAAGCTTATTTTTAAATTCACAACTTACAGCAGTATAGAACTACTCATTGGATAAATTATAAAGTATAAACGAACATGTTCACAGAATCTCATCACTCTTACAATACAGTATTGTTATTATTATATTATTATCTATTGTTATTGTTATTATCATCTATTATTTTTCCCAAATCAAAAGTTTAAATAGCTGACCCATGATCTCAAGTGTAAATTTGGATATAGAGAGAAGGTTGAATCTATATATATATAGAAACTGAAACTAGGCCGAAAGTTATCAAATGGCAACTTTCGGCGCCAAAACAAAAGCCTAAGCCAAAATTTGGTCGGTCTCTAATGGCATATGAATTAGTTGTAACAGGATTTATTGCACATAATTGAATGAAGACAAAGAGGCCAATTTTTTATTTACTAAAATATGCCCATGAAGAATAAATTTCTACCAATTTTTACTTTCATATATGTTTACTCGGCTGTCTGCTGATGAAGGCTTTAAGCCAATGTTTGTTGTATAGTCTCAGTTTAAACCAAAGATTGTTTTGGGCTGTGTATATCCTATTTTACTTTGTACTATGTTTATCCTATTTAACTTTGTGCTGTGCATATCCTGTTTAACTTTTGTGCTGTGCGTATACTATTTTTAGTAGTACTGTGTTTATCCTATATTACTTTTTTAGCACTGTGTATATTCCGATTTTACCTTGTGCTGCAAGTATCTAATTTCATTTCAAGTTTCGGTCTCAATCATCCTTGTCCTTATCATTTTGTTTTACAAGACATAAAATCATTCTAGGACATCTATGTAAAAACAGACTCATGAGGGACAAAACTACAAAGCAGGCTGAAAGTACCATGTCAGACAATTCCGAGAGTCTGAAATGAGTGAATTTAAGGGCTAAAATCAACCCTTTTCCATCTGGGGAACTATTTTAACTATAAATGTGTCACCCGTAAAAGGGAATTATTTTACCTAAAAATGTCTCACCAGTACAAGGGAATAATTTTAACCAAAATTTCTCCCCAGTACAAGAAATTATTTAACTAAAAATGTCTCACCAGCACAATGGAAATGTTTTGGCTTAAAATGTCTCACCGGTACAAGGGAATATGTTAACTTAACATGTCTCACCAGTACAGGGGAATTACGTAAAAATTTCTCACCAATATTGCTTGTCTGCTAAGCTGAAGTAATACATGTAACATCCAACCCCTGGCTTCAGTGCATATTCTTCCTCTCTTACTTTAGCTGTTTCCAGGTCTATGAGATCACCTGCATACTCTACAACAAAGTCTCCTTTCCTAAACACTTTAGTGGCAACAATCCCACGACCTTTGTTTTCAAAGTTTTTTATCTGAGGAACAAAAATCAGTTACAAATATTACGAACAATTTTAAAAAATGTGTTTCAATCTTACATTTCTTTTGTTGAGCCCAATAAGAAAAAAAAAATTTTTTTAATAGAAATACATAAATTTTACCAACCTCCAAACCATCTTCACACTGTTCCTTTATTTGCTGCTCAAGTTGATGCTGTTTTGCTTTCTGCAGTAATAGTAATAACATAACAAAATTGACAGCCAATCGTTTAAGTTGCAAAGAAGAGAAACAGATTTTATCTAGCAGAAAAGATGCATTTAAAGCTATAAATAAAGTAATTGTTAAAGCTTTGGATGAATTTCATTTAAAGTTATTTTTCATCATTTATGACAGGAAATTAGGCTAATTTTTTTAAAATGATAACTTATGCAACACTTTAACAAATTCTGTAATTGCATTTTTTTTTTAAAGTTTTAAGATGTACAATAGTATTTCCCCCAGCAAATAAAAAAAGGGTATTCTAAGTTAAATTTAAATTAATTTTTACTCTTCCACTGAACAAAGCTCGGTTTCATTATAACAGAAGTACTTAATTTACAGATGTACCTTAAATCTTAAGAAATATGTAACATGTTTAAAATATTTGATGCATGTCATTTTAATGATGTCAAGAGTGAATTTTGATCTCTGGTATCTAATAACTATTTAAGTTAGGACTTTCAAATCTCTCGCACATTCAGTAATAAACATGGATGGGGTTGATGTGGAGTTTAAAAAATCATTAATGCAGTAGTTGGCACTTTGAAAAACAAAATAATAAAAGGATAACTAGATCATTTTTTTTGTGCAGCACAAATCTTCGTGTCTCATTTAAATACCTAATAAAAATAATAACATTAAGTTGAGACATCCGACAATCGTCCTGTACTGACTACTCTTAGAATTCCTATGAATCACATTGGAGTAATAAAAACGTTTCATTCCCATTCAACTTTTACGCTGCTAAGAAATTACAAACCTCAATTTCAGACTTTGTCTGTCTGCCACTTCTACGGACAGGATAATAATTTGTGATGGTATTTTTCTGGACTGGTTCAGCGGTCTTTTTTCTGAAATATTTCACAGGTAAATTATAGTAAAGATAATGTCTGAAAATTATTAACAATGTAAATCTTTATGGAAGAATGAGAGGGTCTCATATAACAGACATGCACTCAAACATATTAGAAGGCACTCACTTTTGTCTGCCAGAAATGGCTTTAGTTGACTCCTTCTGGGTCTCAGAATCAATAACTGATTTTTTTGCACTTTTTCTAACTTTGGTCTTTGGGACAGAAGGCGATACGGTGGCCGCCTCAGTTATTTTTGTTTTAACCACTTTGCTTTCTTTGACGCTAGTTTTTGGTTTCCTGGTTGTGTGTTCCTCCAAATCAGTATTATCTGCAACAGCTTTATATGATGAATCTTTGCTGGCCTCATTTTTTACTGTTTTTGTAGCTGTTTCTAGGGATTCTACATCGTTGACCAGACTACTACTCATGTCCTTTGTGGGTGTTACCACTGACTCACGTGCTGCATTTTTTAAAGAATCACCAGAGTCCTCTACACTGGAGGGAGGTGAATCTGGTGTTAAATCAGAGACAGCTTGTGCTTTGCCTTTCACATCCAGAAAGAAAGAACCTTTCATTAAACCTTATCACAACATGAATTTATTTTTTTAGCAGAGTAATTACTTCAAACTATATGGTTGCTGCTATTTATAAAAATTTGAGACAATACACTTGATTATGTTGTATTGTATATTGTAACTATTAGTATGATCAAAGTTTGTTGATTTTTTTTAGGGAAACTATAGGATATGACATGATATGCTTCTTCAATAAGCAGTGATTTTTTAATCAAGAAATTAATCAAGATATGATATTCATTTTAAAATCTTTAAAATAAAAAAATTGGGTCAACATACCTCTAGTGGGAGTTGGTATAGGTTCACAATTTGATGATATTAAACTATAACTTTTTATTGCTTTTCTATCTTTACAGTCCTGATTCTTCATTGTCAATTTGGTTTGGTTTTACCTGTTAGCAGAAAAAAATAATTGCACATCTAATACAACTAGCTATAAAATAATAAACAATAAAATTTGCTATGTTAAAAAATATTTTTATGACATACTGTGCAGCTCAGTTTGAAGTAGAGAGGGAATGCCCATAAATCAACTTATATTTAATATGCAATTTTATTGCTAAGTTCTAACTGGGGTGGACAAATAAAAATACATTTTTACAAATTGAATGGAGATGAAATTTTAAAACTATACAATAATAAAAAAAAAATAATTATGATAGTGTATCAGGCTGCGAATTTTTTTTTCTTTCTTTTTAATGGGTAAATGTTCAACTTTGTATTACATTTTACATTTTCCACAACACGACAACATTATGGCATTTATAATTTATGGTCTTAAGAAGATTACTGATAGGAAATTCTAGCATGTTAATGTTAGTTCTATTACCTTCCAATTAACAGATTAGAAGAGTGTTGGACGATGATAAAACTTTCAAACAGATTAATCATTCTATCTTCTAAAAGTAATTTGTGGCACAGTACAGGGTTCATAAAATGCAAGCAAAAAATTTGGCATATGTCTCAAATTTAAAGAGGCCTCATTTTTCCTTTTTACATATGGACTTATTCAAGCTTTTCACGCATGGAATTTTCTGTTGTCTGCTAGTTACAAATTGTTACATTGTATGATTATTTGATTATAGCAATTAGACTAAATATTTATAATAGATTATTTATTGATATTCAAAATTGATTAACAACAGAAACAAGCCTTAAAACAAGGCTAACAATTACAAAGGTTCCCTGCCTTTTAGGCCTTATTAGGCCGCCTTACAGTATAGTAGTATCACAAATTATTCAATTACATTTACATAAAATTTTGTTTTTTTCGGATGCATTAAGACATTCAATTATATTGATTTGAATAATTAATTTAATAGTCAGTTTGGGTAAACTGATGATAAATGAGTATTGTCAAGGGACAATTAATAAATTAATTACAATTTTACAAGTTAAGTAACTAAGAGTGTAGTTGTAGTGATGAGTGGTTAGTAGGGTAGTCATGGCACTCACGGCAAAGTCACGGCGTACTCATAAACTGAGCCTTACTCTTCTACAGTCTACAGTTTACAGTAAGTATGGACAGTATTTCAGGCTGGTTTAACGACAAGTATTAGCCTAAGTAATTAATTCCATCAGTAACATTTAAATAAAGCCTATAAAATTACAATATGTCAATCAAATGACATTAGTTGCCAATGTTTACCATCTTAATCTTACCATATGAATATGACACTCGTCTAAATAACACACTATCCTAAAAAATTTGAAATCAGATTCTTATTTTTAGTTTTTAGCTTAGCTCCTTATTTCGTTTCAGTTTCACTCACAGCCAGATATCCGGTGGCAGTTTGAAAAAAAGGGGATGGAATCGGAAAATCATTTTTTTAAGTCAAACTTTTTAGGACTTTGCCGTAATTTTCAATATGGTTTGCAACACCTTTGCAAAAGAATGAACTTTTGTTGCATAATATTTATCTTTGCATTTAAGTGTCGTCCATAAAGTACGTCACACTCGAGAGGGGTGGGGTCCTAAAAAGTTTGCTACCCGGAAAAAAGTGGGGAGGGGGATCTTGTGGAACGTGACCAATTTTTATATTTTTGTATCATACATATAAAATCTGAAAATGACAGTGATGTTGAATTTTCTGTTGTGATGGATATATTCTTACATAAAATTTCACTTTTATAAATTTAATAGTTAATAATGGAGTGGGTTTTAGATTAAATTTCAATTAGGTTTTTTTTTAGTCTGAAGAAGAGAATGGTAGGAGAGCAATTAATAGATGCTGAACTCTCTCTCTCTCTCTCTCTCTCTCTCTCTCTCTCTCTCTCTCTCTCTCTTTTTCTCTCTCTTTTTCTCTCCTCTTTTTCTCTCTCT
>CAXITT010000247.1:970278-1030703 GCA_964033795.1 Lymnaea stagnalis
CTCTCTCTCTCTCTCTCTCTCTCTCTCTCTCTCTCTCTCTCTCTCTCTCTCTCTCTCCCTGTGAAAAGAAAACAGCAGGGAGAGGCTGGAGTGTATTGATCGATTTCCTTGTGAAACCCAGATCAGATCATCAGCGATCAAGGAAGAAGAACATGTTTGGGGCTGTTCAACCCAAGAGTCTACTTTCAGTAATTGAGTAGAATTGGTGTCCGTTCCAAAATTAACCTCTTTCTAACATGAGTTATTTGGAGAAAAACTTTTAAAAGAAATTCCAATCCTTAGAAAACACCTAAGGGCAGCTGATATTGAATTTCACTAAGTCATGGACTGGTCAGTATTGGATGTTTTGGAATTCATAGCTAAATGGGACACAAAGTTTTGGACAGGTCAATATTTGATTTTTGAAATTCATAGTTGAATGGGACTTCTTAGAATCTCTTCCAATACTCTCGCTAAGCCTTCAATTAATTCTTACGATCTTTGAGTCTACGGCTTCATGTGAGCGGAACTTTCCAAAACTAAGGATTATCAAGAACTAATTACGATCCACCATGGGACAGTAAAGGCTTTCTGATCTCACTCTACTATCAATTTAAAGTTATAAGGTGAAGGTTATTGATTTGATCAAGTGATAGACAGGTTTGAAGCTTTGAAGACCAGGAAAGGACATTTTTTAATGTAGTTAATTCAATGTAAAAAAGAACTATAACTTAACTTTGTTACAGTTCATAAATACTTTTACCTCGTAACCTTCAATTAATTTTTTTTTTCAACTCATTGTTATACTTTGAAATAATTTTCCAAGAAGAAATCCATCGCGGAAACCAGTGGGAGTGGGGGTTAAACCATGATCTTGCCACACCGGGTGACACCAACCCTAGCTACACCACTGGTTGGTATTTAATGCCAATTTTTTTTTTTTTTGTTTATTTACTTTTTTAGCAGCTCTTTGTTTCAGTCGAACTAAATAAATATGTAAAAAAATCACTAGGGTTGCGCCGAGTAATTGACAGATAATCAGTAATGTGCTTTTTTCACTGACAAATTTGTCCAACTGACAATATTAAGGGTAGGCTAATACTGGATAGTTTTAATACAAATTGCATTTTAAATGTGTGTTTTACCTCTATTAATTTGTCCAAGGCTCTGAGCGTGCTGACATAGATCCCTTTCTCTATTTACCGCCTATTGATTTGGTTATAATGACCCATCGGGCAAAAACTGCTAATTAGCCTACGCTTTTTTCATGAGCTGTCCAGACTTTAATAGACTGATATGATGTAATGAATTCTTCGTGTAGTTTTATTCATTAACCAGCCGTTAAAATTGCACGTTGCATAGTTTGTTTTGTTATTTTAAACCAGAGTGTGTCGACCTAATTTTTGCTTCATCGTACAGCTGTAGCCTCCACAACTTGTCCCAACCCCATTTTTGTCATGATATTGATTACATGTGTAGCGCTCTACCATTACTAACCATCAGTGACGTAGCTAGGGTTGGTGTCAATGGTGTCATCCAGTGCGGTAAACTCATGGTGTGTCTCCCCCCCCCCCCCCCCCCCCCCCCCACCCCCCAGGTAAAATCTTGGGTTTTTTCCCCCCCCCCCCCCCGAATTCCACGATGGATTTCTTCTTGTTAAAATAAGTGCAAAGTATAACAATGACAAGAACAAAAACAACTTAATTAAAGATTAGAGGTTACTTTTTTTAAGACCTGTAAAAACGTTAACTTATAGTTATTTTTACATTAAGTTTACTTCATTAAAAATTTCCTTTTCCTGGGCTTCAGCCAAAGATGCAAACCTGTCAATAACTTGATCAAAATCAATGGGTTACCGGAATTTATTTGAAAGAAATTTCGTCGACAGAAAATTCGTTCAAACAAATTTCCAGAAATTAAATCAATGTCCTTCACCGCGTCACTTTCAATTGATAGTAAATCCAGATTAGAAAGCTCAACTTTCCCATCGTGGGTCGTAAATAGTTCTTGACAAGCTGTAGTTTTGGAAAGCTCCGCTCACATGAAGCCACAGACACTAAGATCGTAGAAACAATTGAAGGTTTAGATAAATTATTGGAAGAGATTCTAGGAAGTCCTATTCAGCTATAAATTTCAAAACATCAAATACTGACAACTCCCTGACTTTGTGAAATTCAATATCAGCTGCCTTTAGGTGTCTTCTAAGTCTTGGTATTTCTTTTAAAAGTTCATTCTCTGATAACTCATCATAGAAAGAGGTTAATTTTGGAACGAACACCAATAACTCTTCTTCACTTGCTGACAGTAGACTCTTGGGTTTGAACAGCCCCAAACATAACTGCTACTTACTTGATCGCTGATGATCTGATCTGGAGTTCAGAATGAAAGCGATCAATACACTCCAGAATTTCCATACTGTTTTCTTCTCATAGACAGAGTCCAGCATCTATCAATTTTTCTCCTTCCATTCTCATCGTAAAATTCTCTCTACAGGAATTCCAAATTGTTCTGATTTTAAACGTGACGGTTTTAAAACGTGCATGTTCAATGGCATGTTCCACCAAGTGACAGTGCTTCTTCGGAAGAAGCAATATAACATGCATCTAGATTGGTTACCACTTTGTCAAGAGTAAATCCTTTAGTCTGCATATTCTATTGTGTAGGATTAACTTCTTCAAGTAGATCAGCCCAAAGTTAAAGGTAGCAGAGAAATGTGAAATCACAGTCAGAATGAAAGACCTTGTGCTGTATGAAAATCGTGCTTAAATGTTCAAGTGCGGTGCTGGTGACGAATCCGTGAAAATATTGAGTATTTCTGGGTTTCGATATATTTGGTTTCAGAACCCCTTTTTAAAATTTAAACACATTTAAATTAATTACTAAAAGATATTAGAAAATTGTGTAAAATATTATTTTGTTAACCCTATAAATTGCTAAAACGTCATTTTAAAATGTTTTTAAGTTTTACCGATTCGATTCATTCACTTAGAATCGCCCAACCATATTGTATTTAGTATCAATGGCAAGCTTTATTAATCAGAATTTATATAAATATAGCTTCCTGTCACTTTAGAAAGTTACCGAACACTTCAATAGGCGCTGAATCATGGTCAAAAAGGTGTTTTTATGACCTAATTATAGGGTCGCCTTATTTCTTACTCATCAACCTTGAAATTTTAATACAGCATGTATTTGGATTGGTTACATATGTAGAAAATGTACAAGTGATCGGTTATCCTTTTATGAAATTCGTTTAGACCGAGCAGAGTGTGCTCTGCAAATATGCATTTTTTCAATTTGGTGTCACCCGCTGGGATGATGTTACCCGGTGCGGTCTGCACCCCCCCTCCCCGCGCTCTCCTAGCTACGCCACTGCCTACCATCGCCCCCTTTTGCTTGGGAATATGTTGTTTATATTCTAAAGAAGGTATAGTAAAATAGTGCTTTTGAAGTTAAAATTTAATATTTTTGAGCTAAGACTAATTATTTTATTTACATAATTTTTATTAAATAACAACAATCCCAGTCTTATAAAGTTTGAGAATCCCAAGACGCAGTAGAAAAAAAAAAATAATAATATGATATGCCAGTTAAGAAGAGTCCAAATTACATTCGTATTTAAAAAACAAAAAACAACATTAATACATTTTTTACATTAAAAACTAATTTGCATATTGTTAGAATTGATAGCAAATAACATTTTTAGTTTATTTTAAAATCTTTCGGTGTCACATAATTCATATATGATATTAAACTTTAAATACTGTTTGGCAATGACAAGGATTTGGCTTTTCAATTAGCATGAAGATTTCGGTGAGCCCCGTTGACTCATGGGTAAAAATAGGCAATGGCCGACAAACATCACGGAGGTTGAATGTGTAAAATTTGTCGGTGAAAATGAATACAGAAGCATCGGTATTACAATTTACAAACCTGCTTTGGTCTAAAAATCATTATTTTGTCGTATTCCATAATTATATTGAATTTAAAAATGCGATTAATCAATATAATCTTTTAATTTATCTTCATACTCCAACGTGGTCCTAAACCGACGTCGTTAATGCCGAACTTCTGAGTCTGAGTAGCCTAAGCCTAACCAGTATTCTTCTACCTTCTTAATTTTCTTCAAAACCTAATAAATCTCTGGATATGACGATACCCTTTTATTTTCCTCAAGCATCACAAAATGACTTTCTAAAATGAAAAATAATTTCATGAGCCTAATTATACATTTTTAAATTAAAAGCAATCTTTCTTTATCAATCAACTTTTGCCTTTATTTAAATTCTATTCAGAATTACTATTCAATATTGGCATTCATTCAATATTATTACAGACCATTAATATATTGTCATTATTTCATATTTGTATATTAGTGTACTAGTCTCAGTGATCAGACCGTAAATGTTCTTTATTTATTATTTACTACAAAGTTTAGCCCTTTACTTTTTAAAATAAATGAAAGGATGACCATGCTGTTAGTTGATTAGTAAGGTCAGTGTCATTAGTGTCAAATTTGAGAAAACTTTGACAATTATCTACAACTTAAGCCTTAGGCTTAGCATTTTTTGTAGTTTGTTCTAATCCTACTAACTAAAAATAAATGTCGTCATTGCAAAAAAATTGAATTTCAATTATTAAAATTAGGGAGGGGCCTAAAACTAATGAAATTGGCAAAATTATAATGAGTATGAGGCCTATAGACTATCGGCTATAGGCACTGTGGCTTATTATTTTATTGAAGTGGCTTTTTAGTTTTAGTCCAAAGGGACCTGTGTCTGAATAGCCGCTATTCAGATGTCATTTGTGGTAGCTTATTTTAGTTAAACTGAATAAGTAAGTTTACAAACATATAGTCGTCAAATTAATTATCTTCCATTTGATAACGAATTTTGTCTTACAAATCCAACATTTTAAATAATTTTAATGAACCCAACCTCTCACTCTTGAATCTTGGGTCCGTATAGCCGCAGCCTTATTTTATAAAGTGGGAAATCAAGACCTGAGGCTAAAGCCAAAGCATTTATTTTTAAAATTAGGCCTAGGCTATTATTTTATGCATACAAAAAGTAGGGTCTTAATGTTTTTAGACTCATTACAAATTTATAGGGGTTAACCAATACATGTTGATTACTTGGTAAATTTATGCAATCAGTTACTACCCTTTTCCATTGTTGGCTGTTGGGTACTCATTTTTTTTTTTCATTATTGCCATCTTTGTTGTCATGACAGTAGACATGTCAAAATTGTGGTACCCAGCGGGAAAAAATGGAGAGCGAAAAAAGAGGCAATGTGCTACACATGTAGTCATACATTTTGTCCATGGCGAATGTAGCAGCTATTTTATCCCTCTACTTTTGGGGCAAGAGGTCTAAACGATCTACTGTCACTCCTCCCCTCAAGTCTCACTAAAACATGTTTGCAACAGTTACACACTGGTGAGAGAAGCGTAAAATGAAGAAAAAGATATTAAAATATTTAAAAAATATTCAACATTTTAAAAATTCAACTTTCAGTTTCATTGAGTATACTTTTGCACACTATATTGCGGGCTCCACCAATAATAAAATCCAAAGATATCAGAAAAGTCTAAATTCCTTTTTCAAAATGATGAGACCAGATCGCCTTGTTTTAAAATATTATAATGAACCATGACACGAAATGTTCATTTTAAAAATTCATGAATCAAAAGATTCCATCTGCATTTAGTATTAACATAAAAAAATAAAATTAACTCTGCTAATAATTCATGACTAAACAAGGGGAGTTTACTCATACACAGAAAACTGGGGGTGGTATAGGATAGAGTAAGTTGGCTTTTACTTCTTAGCTGAGCGTAGACCTGATAAGTAGCATTATTTGATTTTTTTCACTGATGATGTTAACAATGTAGCTACTTTTGGTTGATTTATTCATTGTTTCCTTCTTACTCTTTATTTTTTTTTTTGTAGCTTCTGACCCTGAAATTTTTTAAAATCACACCTTTAACCATAAAACTATATTTTCTTTTGAAGCAGGCAGGACAGGCATTTCCTGACCTGATTTCAGCTGCTCTTTATGGAGCAGGAATTTCTGGGGATGACTTAGCTTTTGACTTCAGTGATTTTGATGATGGCACTGGGGATACAGTACAGAATGAAGCATATCTCACGGAGGTAAATAGTAGTTTAGTACAGCGATCACCAAATGATGGTCCATGGACCAGAACCATTCTGTGAGCCTTACGTTGCCTGTCCATGGGCCTTATGTTGCTGGTCAGCACAATATGAATATTAATAGTTAATTAAAAAAATATATATTAAATAAATCTGGCACCGATCCCTGACTCATTTTCAAAACTTGTCCACTGGCTCGCCAAACTTAAATTTTGAGTAACATTGAGTTAGTAGACTTTATAATTTAAGAGCAAGTAAAACTTAGTTATAGGGTACATTTAAAATTCTAGGCCTAAAGGTCTTGTTATTTAACTTTCTATCTCTACAGTCTACAGGCCTAATATAGTATTATTTTAAACAAACACTTAATTGCGCTGATGGTCTAGAACATGGGACTAGTACAAAATCAACATGGGAATGAACAAGCTAAATGGGTTTTTGTTAAATGTCATTCTTAATAATCATTTTGTAAATGTAATAGTAATAACAATAGTAAAATTTATAATGAATAAAAAAAATTTATCAACTAGCATATGCGTATATATCCACATTTAAATATGCTAAATGTTTTTTCAGGCTCAATCTCAAGATGGGGTACAAACTCTGTCCCAGAACTTACAGGCTGCAACTGGCCATCATGATGCTAGCTCAACAAATGTAATGCGGCAGTTGGCAAATCAAGCCCAACAGAATCAGCAACCTGCAATACAAGCCAATCAGCCAATGACTATTATCAACCCACCACACATACGACCTCAACAGACTGTCATGTCAGCGACACAGGTTATTCATTCCCAGTCAGTGGCACAACAAAGCATAGCCCCTCAGGGTATGCAGTCATTTAGGATTATTAGAACTCCAACTGTGATTCGTACACAGCAAACTTTACAGCCTGCTCTTCAGCAGCAGAAAGTACGCAGCCAGCCTATTCCAAGACATTTGTTATCACAATCTGTAACCCAAGTGTCTAGTCCACAGGTACTGAACTTTATTTTTGCATTTCTTCCATATTTAAAAATGCACTTTGCTGTTCACTTGAACTTTATATACCATGGGTTTGTTTGTTTTGAATATTTAGAAACTTTTGGTGAACTTTGTTTTTTTATTGGTGTTTTGAGTAATTTATCCATTGAATGACCCCATCAATCAGAAGTAGATAACATGACATGTATCTTAATGTTTAATACATGGACATGGTAGATTCCACATAGTTTAGACAGAGCATCTTTATTCCATGATTTCGTGTGTTTTTGTTAATGCTAAGCCTATGCCCAATCAAAACTGTTTTAAGTTATAAATATATCAAAACTGTCAGTAACTAAGGTGTTTAAATCAGGGATTCCTCCTCCCAAATAGCAGCTGATTTGGTGGAGTGCAAAAATAGTACACTTATGGTCTATATTGTGATTGAGCACACACTTGACACTTAAATTCAGCACCTTGCCTGGCAAATAACTTTATAAGTTTTTTATTTTCAATACGAAATGATAAAACAAATATAAATAATTTAAATCCATTTAGTATTTTTAATAAATAAAAAAAAAACACAAAGGTACTCATTTTCATAACTAATCATTTGAAATCAGATTATTTTTTAATATCCCTACTTTTGATTCTTTAATTTTTGGTAATACAAGAATTAAATACTTGAATTATTTTCCTATTATTTGGGTAAAAAATGTTCCTATGTAATAGTCCTGAATTTTCAGTTTTGAGAGTTTGTTAGGTGAACCTGGACGCATGAAAACTTTACTATAGTATGTGCTACCACAATTTTTTTACCACCCTATTTTATTAATACCCATCAACTAACTTTGTTTTATTTCAATTACTCACTCTATTTCTAGTGTTTTTGTGTGTCATTGTCCTAATGTTTAAGCAATTTTTAAAAAAAATATACATTTATATATCTCTTGGTGTTAAGTTGAAATTTTGTGCTAAAAATATTATTTTTTGAGTATTATACTTTTGACTCTGGAAACATTACGCTTTTAAATTTATCTCTGTGACGTCTCCGATCCTTATGACATCAGTTCTCATTTATCTCATCTGTTTTGCATTATGTGTAAATGTGTCACATTAAATTGTAATCCATGGAAACATTTATTGGAAAAATGAATAAGCTGAAGGTTCATCCAACTATGTTTTTTCATGAGATTTAAGGTACCTAAACTAATATTTAAAAAAATTTATTTTAAGTTTACAAATGCCCCTTGAAAATTTTGCTTTAAATATTCACAATCTGTTCAATATATTCCTAGGTATTTGGATCATCTTTGATCACAAACAGTTCTAATGTAGGTTTAGCTTCCAGTACTATGGATGCTAGAACTACAAGGAATATAATCAGAATTCCAGCTTCATCACTTGGCAATGGCATGTCACAAGGACAGGTTAGAAATTTATTTTAAATTAGCTAAATATACTGTACTGAAACTTATTACTTAAATTATACAGCTTTGGTGAAAGAATGTGACTTAACAGTTTTCTGAGTTATTTAATTAAAATGAATTTAATTATAATAATTTTGTGTTTTACAGCAGCTAATTATTCAGCCTCAAAATGGAAATGGCACTCTTGGTCCTTCACAGGTCCTCAAAGTGACCACTCGTGGGGGCAAGCCAGTCAGTACAGAAGATATTACAAAAATTGTCAGCTCCTTACCAAACCTGAGGAGTGGCTCTAGAATAATCGTTAACACCACCCCAGGTTCCTCTGGAGAATCAAAGGTATAAAGATACAAAAAATTTGCCCATCAACCTTTTTATAGTGTTGATGACAACTAATTTCATGATTCATTAAAGTCTATTGCATTTGCACTGTCTTTTTACTATAAAATTTATGTGGAAATGTTTTTCAAGTTTACCCTAGTAATTATTATAATCTGCTTATAGTGTAACAAAATTAACTGTTCACAAGCTATCAACACAAAACTGTATCTAGCATGAGTCATATGATCATTAAAAATAATATATTTATTATTTAAATCCATTTCTTTTCAGGCAACCATTCATGTTGTGACAAGACCTTCATCTCCATCCCTACAGCATCAACCTATTGTTTTTTCAGCTCAAAATATCCCCAAAAACTCTAACTCGCTCATCATGCCCAATCCTATTATTAGTACCCTGAAAACGGCTCAAGGTATTCAGGCTCCTGGTATTTCCAGCTCTGGTCCAGTAACCAACACAAAGATCTCAAAGCTTCCATTCACACCTTCACAGAGGAATAGTGTCAATGTGAAATTAGGCCAAATGGGGACTCTTTCCAATATTCAAACACCATTGAGTAACATTCCATCTATGACAGATATGGGGGGCAAAGTGACAAATTATCAAACTAGTATAAGCATAACTCCTTTAAGGATGTCCATGTCAAGTAAGGAGCTCTCTAAAGCATGGAATGACAACTCATTGAGAAGGGTTCACAGTGCCCAGGTAATTCATTTTATTATTTCTAATAGGTTTAGATCAGGGGTCGGAAAACCCTTGTAAATCACGCCAGATGGGGTAAAAATGAAAACCTTGGGGGTAATGAAGGCTAACCAGTAACTAAAAGTATATAAGACAAATGTGTTACTTGTTACAGCAGAAAATTTTATTCTGTCAACACTACATGTGGCCAGGATAAAGGAGAAACTCGCCAACATATTGTGTTAGTTGTGGCTCTGCAGTTGGCTTTAAATAGCTCATTTACTTTTGACCCAGTCATCTATTGTTTTATCTTATGTTAAAAAATTTAATTTTTTTTAGTAATTGTATTTTATATATAGATTCACATAAATCAGTTTGAATTTAAATATTCTATGATGTTCTCCCTTTCAAACTGAGTGGTTGCTTGGTTTAAACAAAAATAATTTGGGGTTATGGCTAAAAAAAGTCTCATGACCCTTGCTTTAAATGGATTGCATGAAAAGCTGCACCTCTGACCATTAAGTATTGAATTTTGGAGCAAAACACCCATTGATATCTTTTTTCCTCTCTCTTTTTTTTTCTTAATGTTGGGCAGCGATTCTCAACTGTTCTTTTGCAGAACTTACAGAGAGGTCTGAGTCAGGTTCCGCAGGATGAAGAGGAGATAGAGGAAGAAGTTGAGGAATTGGGGCATGCTGAAACCTATGCTGAATATAAACCCAGCAAGCGTACGTCAGTAATTGTTGCTGTAGCTATTATGAAATCAAGCTTGTTTTATGGATATAGAAAATGGCCTAATATAGATATCAATATATTTCTTCTTGAAATCAATTTATGGGGTTTTAGCCTCTGGTTGTTACTTAGGGGACAATTATCCATGCTATTTTACATGCTTTAAAGAAAGCAACAAATTCAGATTTAAAAGTTGCATATTCTTTGGTATTTAGCTTTTCAAATAAAGAAATAAACCACACTGATAAGTTATTGTAAGAGCTTAATCACTTCCACATTTAGGATTAATATGTTTGAAATAAGGCAATACAAAATTATTTATTTCAAAATCTAATGCTAATGGCCTAGTGTTCAAATCTTAGCTATATGTGAACATCACTTCTCCATCCCTCTGTCAGATAAACTGGCTCACTAAATACTATTAAACATGATACAAGGCTAAAATGTAATCTGCCAGAAAAGCTGGAATGAATTCAGATTTCATTAATGACCGGCATATTTTTCCCCTTTCTGTACAGTAAATTTTGGAAAAAAGCACCCAGATCCAGTGGTTGAGACCAGCTCTTTATCAAGTGTTGAGCCTCCTGATGTTAAATACCAATTACGGATCTTGGATGAGGGTGTTGATGAGGATGGGAAATTGTCTGCTCTTCAGCTTGAATCCATAACATATGCTTGTCAGAAGCATGAGACAATTTTACCTGGCGGACAGCGAGCTGGCTATCTTATAGGTAAGGGTTCTTCACTATTTTAGACTTGTTTACTCTTACGATTTTGGCGTACAATGTACGATTTTGGGGTGTATAGATTGTATATACTGTATGTTTATTTTTTTACAATAAATATAACGTATTGAAAGATTTTGTGATGATATTGTACGATTTTAAGAGTTTGAGGGTAAACAGGTCCGCTATTTTTTTTTATATTGTCTCGGCCTCAGTGATATAATATGACCCTAAAATTATTATATCAGATTTTTGTTCATTTTTCTGATTAAATTCACATTTTACAAGGTGATGGTGCTGGTGTTGGTAAAGGCAGAACTATTGCTGGAATCATCTATGAAAATTATCTTAAAAGAAGGAAAAGAGCTCTATGGTAAGTGGATTATCTTTGGTAAGTTGATTATTAAGAGAATATAAAATGCTAAAATATTTCTTTTGCTTTGACATTATGTTCTGTTTCCTTTGCCAGGTTGAGTGTTTCTAATGATTTGAAAGTTGATGCTGAAAGAGATCTTCGTGATATTGGAGCTAATCATATTGAGGTTTATCCACTAAATAAAGTAAGTTTAATACTTGTCATTTGGTTGAGGAAAGATATAAATCTGATTTGAACAAGCCTGCCTAAATATCCATTACAATACTGGAGCTATTTCTATTTGTCATTATTAATGTGCTTTATAAAGTATTAAAATATGTCATTGTAAACAAATATTAATCCCCCAAAAAATTAAAATGTGTATGAATTTAGGTGTTAAATACTTTGTTCACAGTTCAAATACTATGCCAAACTGTCTAGCAAAGAAAACAACAGCTGCAAAAAAGGTGTGGTCTTTGCCACTTACTCTTCTTTGATTGGCGAGAGTCAAACAGAAGGAAAATACAATACAAGAATGAAGCAATTATTGAAATGGTTTGGGTCAAACTTTGATGGTGTTGTATCCTTTTTTTAAAAAAGAAATATCAATGCTAACCTCAAACATTAAAATAATAGTTGAATTTGATTGAAAATTTTCTTTCAAAGCTGTTTCATATCAGTATTATATATTGTGAATGTCTCAATATTTAAAGAAAGACAGACTACAGCTGATAATAAAGAGAGTTAGTTCTACAGGAATCCAAAGAACATTTAGCAAGGTCACTAGTAATAGAATTAATAATTAATCATGATAATAATCACAAATGTACATACAGGTATGTATTCAACGCTGTGTTCAATAGTTGCACAAAATAATAGTCACAGAATTTAGTGCTATTTGGGATATTTCTAAAGTGTGTTACTTGAATGGATGTTTTGTCAAGTAACTTAGATGGGAAGTTCACGCATGGCCGCCGCCATTGGCATGCTATTTCTAGTAATGTATAGTTATTAGATTGGTTTAAGTGGCTTTTTTTCTCCAAAAGTGAAAGAACATGTTAAACCTTAAATCACATAATAGATTGTTTTTGATGAGTGTCATAAAGCAAAGAACCTCTGTCCAACTGGTTCAAGCAAACCCACGAAAACAGGTCAGACAGTTTTGGAGCTGCAAAACCGTTTGCCGCTGGCCAGAGTAATTTATGCATCTGCTACAGGAGCATCAGAGCCCAGGAATATGGCTTACATGACGCGTCTTGGCCTTTGGGGAAAAGGTACCCCATTCAATGAATTCAATGACTTTATCCAAGCTGTTGAAAGGCGGTAGGTTGACCTATAATCATTTTGTATTTTTAACTATCATTTTCTTAGTATTATTTAACACAGTATTTACTCCATGCTAAAATCTCAGATTGTACATTTGTTATACCAGACCTTAAAGATATTGTTTGAAAATTCAGGACTTAACAAATACAATTCATATCAATATTGAGGCATCATCTTATCCCTCAATATGTTTGTGAATGTAAATTTAAATAGAATATTAACTGATTATTTTGAAATTAGTTATATGATCAGTTAACTCTCAAAAGACTGTAGATTTTTCCATTTTTAATGACCTTGAATATATCTTATTCTTCAAAGTGTCTCATGACTGTAATTTTGTAGCTACCTCCAAGTATTATATATGATTTTAAAGGTAATTGAATGGTCTTTAATTGATACTTGGTGTTTGTACAAAATATCCTTGCTAAATTTGATGTTTTATTATTTTTGGGCAAAAAAAATATTTTTTTAAGTCGACAAAATATAACATCACAGTTTTAAAAAGAAGGGGAAAAAAAAGTGTTTCCAATTAAATCAATAAAATTGATATTTTATTAGAATCTGTTCAATACTATAAAACATATTCAAATTTCAAAAGAATAGACTCATAAATAAAAAAGTTATGACTATTTGTAAATAACATATCATTCAAGGAAATATTTCTCAAAAAGTCAAAATTATTTTTTTTTTTAAATAATAATTTTTTTTTTCAAAGGAAAACATATACTGCATCATATTATCCTTTAGAGGGTTATTAGTAAGTATTATTTGAGAAGAAAAGTGAAGAAAAAAAGGCAAATTTTAATAAATAAATTTTTTTATGCATCCCCGAGATACCGATCAAAGGATATAATCCTTCGCCAAGACCATGCATAAAAATTCTTGAAAACAATTTCTTTATTTATTAAAACATACAAATGTATCAAAAAGAAAGCCTGAGACATATGCTCTGACCATTTTACCCTGTTTTGGTAACCCACAATTACATTTTTTGTTATTGTCAATCATTGTCATGTTGCGGCGCACGATGTAAAGATTTCGGGCTTTACAGTATCAGGTTCATCATCAAATATGTCAATTGTTCCCTAAATTGTTCATTAATTGCTACATTTTCTTGATGCTGATACAGTTGATTGTATTTTGCATTGAGATACAGAAGTGTCTCCCAATTTTGCACAGCATGTTTCCTTTATTTTCAGTATCAGAAACTTTTAGGAAACTCAATATAGCCTTGAATATGTCCTTAGTACTAATGGCCTTGCTCATTGTCCATCATAAAAGGATTTCCTGGACATTTCTTGTAAAATTAAGAGCTTGATAAGTCCTGCATTCATAATAAATCCACTTAGTAGATAAAACTCCCCTTCAATGATGTTATAATGGTACCAATTTTTGAAAACACAAAAGTTCTGCGGTCCATTGTCCTGCGCACAAGGCTTACTAATAACCAACCAAATCTGTAGTAAAGTAGAGGTTGAAAATGTCAATTTGCTTTTAAAATCTCCTTATATCCTCTCTTGTTATAACATCAGGAAGCAATAGTCAATAGTCCTTTTCACCTCTGGTCTAAATGCAGCAAAGAGTCCCACAGTCTTTTGTCATCATAACCCATTGTATTGACTATGTTTGACATCTGCCCTTCATAGCATAGATGCTGTCAAAATATAAAAAAAAAATAGTTTAGCTAAAATAAAAAAAATTACAATATAAATAAAAAGAATTCAAAATATTAAACAATCTGCCTAAATTACTTTTACTTCAAGTTTTCATTGAAAAGGGAACTCAGCTGATTGTTACAGTGTGATAATAGCCTTGGCCTTGAGAACCATTGTTTACATTTTGCTAACTGAAACGTAATAATATTAAAATAATTATTGTATAACTACAAATTAGTTTCAAACAAATAAATAATTTAATCTCATTATTTTTTGTGAACATGCTTAGTTTGAAAATTTCGTTTAGCATTACTAACTTATAGGTGGCTAAAAATCTGGCATAGGGTAAAAAAACAACAACAAACAAATGGGGGCTGTGTCACTTTGGTTGGGGGATGTTTAAAGACTCTTTAGAAGCAAAATGAAAAGAAAAGATGCGATTTATAATCCAGAATTAGTTAACTATAACTGCCTGGATTTAATTATTAAAGAATACACGTAAGTTTACATGACAAAAAATTTTTAAGATACGAAATGCGCTAAGAAATAATATACGCAACAGAACTGCACTTTTACCAAATTATTAAAGAATACACGTAAGCGTAAGTTTACATGATAAAACAATTTTTAAAATACGAAATGCGCTAATAAATAATATACGCACCTGAACTGCACTTTTACCCCAAATTTAATCTTACAAACCCTACAATAATATTTTGAAAATATTTTTTAATAAACCCAACCTCTCACTCTTGAAACCCGGTTCCAAATAGCTGCAGCTATATGCCATATCTTATAGTTATAGTCAATACACAGTACAGTATTGAATATTATTGAGTCAGTACTACCCATCTGACAGTGACAGTAGTAGTAATGACAGTGACAGATAATATAATCTTTTGTCATTTCATTAGTCATTATTATTAAAAATTGTCATTGGACTTGCCAATCACAATCAGTCATTTAGATTTAATAATTGTCAGATGCCTCCATCAGTCCATCATATTAATGAAAACTATAAATTGTATTAATGAATCCTTATCAAAATTAAGTCAAGTGCTGTCTAAGTTTAGGGCCTTTAAATTATTATAACTATAGTTATTTTATTTATTTACCCTGCCCAATACTAAGGGGCCATCCATAATCATAAATGACATCACATAAACATAGCAATGTTTTAGAGTGTAGTAACAGCGAACCGGAATTGTGGCAAAATATGAGTAAATGGCGAAAAGGAAAATTTATGAATGGACAAGTTGCTACCAGATTTCTTCAAGAACTAGTAAAATAAACGATTTTTCTTTCTTGCCAAATAGAAATTTAACATTCCAAAATAGTAAATCTTTATTTTCGCCTTTTAATATTATTTTTATATATATTTTAGGGGTCGTTCTTTTCACCCGCCATATATGACAGATTTTTCAATCTCCCGTCTTTTGAGAGTTAAGGCCTTAATGTAAGATGAATATAATCTAGATTCTTAATTTTTTCAGAGGTGTCGGGGCTATGGAATTAGTCGCTATGGATGCAAAATTAAGAGGAATGTATATAGCTCGCCAGCTAAGTTTCCATGGTGTTACTTTTAGAATTGATGAAATACCTTTGGAGAAAGACTTCATCAAAGTATATAACTTGGCTGTGGAAATGGTATGATATTTTTTTATCGTTGTTGTGTTTAACAAGTATAGTTTAGATATATTCAGTTTCAGATAATAAAATAATCGTTTCATGTGCTATTACTATGTTCAGATTTATTAATGTGACTTTAAAAAGTAACCTACATTTTTTCATCCATGCAATAATATGTATTTCAGTGGGTTGAAGCTCGGGAGATGTTCCAGAAGGCAGCAGAATTAATAGAAGCAGAACACCGTATGAAGAAAAGCATGTGGGGACAATTTTGGTCTGCTCATCAGAGGTTTTTCAAATATTTATGCATATCATCTAAAGTCAACCATTGTGTTGATCTTGCCAGAGATGCTGTGAAGTGTGGAAAGGTACAAATATTTTTTATATTGCAATAAGTTTATGCCCTAATTCAATATTTTTCTTCTGTAGATAAAAGTTTTGCCTCATGCTTGTTTGTGTATGTTTTCAGTGTGTTGTGATAGGTCTCCAATCTACCGGTGAAGCAAGAACAATGGAGCAGGTTGAAGATGCAGGCGGTGATCTTTCAGACTTTGTGTCCACTGCCAAGTAAGTTTGTACAAAACAATCATTCCGTCGCTACTGTCTTTTGATGGTAACATATCTCTATGAGCATTTCCTACTTTAAAATTTTTGCATAGTAATTATTGGAAAATCAGTGACATCACATTACCATCAGTTTTTTTATTAGTTTTATAAAGCACCTGAATAATCTGCTAAAATGGGGCTTTCACAGAGAACTTTGAATGAGGTTTTTAGGAATTTTAAGTTCTGCTGACAAAAAAATTTGTTGAGGAAGTAATGCATTAAAAAAGTTTTGATTTTCCAACAGGGGAGTGTTTCAGTCACTAGTTGAAAGACATTTCCCTGCATCAACTAGAGGAAGGGCAATGGATATTATCAAGCAAGTAAGCAACAGTCACAAGCAGAAGCAAAGAGACTCTCCAAACTTATGGAAGAAAAACAAAGGTTAGCAGTTGCGCTTTTTAATAAGTGAAATTCATTTTTGCTTTATACATTTTTAAAAAAAAGTTGCATTTTTATTAATTTAAGAATATAAAATGTCCCCCTTTTCTTCTTGTTTCTATCTAGATGAGCCTCCAAATAAACGACAGAAAAGGGGTGATGACAGCAGTGATCCTGAGAGCAATGATTCCTCACCAGACATTAGTGACATTGATTTTATGTCATCATCTGCCAGTGATTCTGAGAGTGACGGGGAGGAGCGCAACCCCTTTGCTAATGGCTGGAACAGTGATGATGGTAATTTGCTTTCTAAACCATTTTTAAAAATTGAAGTAGTTCTAAAATAAAATGTATTAATTTTGCCGTTTACAGTTTTAAATTTGTAACATATTGTATCGCTCTCTTAAATTCTTTTATGTTCTAAAATTTATTAATTATATTTTTTTTAAAAAGTTTTCCTTTGTTCAGGTGTTAAAATAAAAATGCCATTTTAATTTAGATGATCCCTGGTGCCAGAGAAAGAAAAAGAAAAAAGAAAGTCCTAAAAAGAAGAAAAAGGAAAAGAAAAAAAAGAAAGACAAAGACTCTAAAAAGAAAGACAGTGATGATGAAGATGCTCAGTTTGACAAAGCATTGGCTAAAGCTGGCCTTTTAAACAAGAGTTCTGCAAATGGTCTAGATGGCCGTAAGTCTTTAAAAAAAAATTTAAATAAGCTTTGAGATCACTTTATCCATGTTAATATTATTGTGTTTTTTACCTCTAAAGACTTAGTATCAGTATCCTGTAAATTTACTTGTAAATGCGGTTCTCACTGGTGTTTTGATACTTAGTTTAAAATTAGCCGGAGAGAAATCCTTCATGGAATTTTGTTAACATTGCAGACTCTGGAAATTGGGAGAAAGCAAGTGCAATGAAGTCAGAGCTATTGGCGCGCATTGAATATCTAGGGGAGAAACTTCCACCCAACACTTTAGACCAGCTGATAGATGATTTGGGGGGGACTGAGAATGTGGCAGAGGTATGTCTTGATTTATCCCTCATTTTGTATTATAAGGTTGCAATTAATGTTCATTAACATTTGCTAATTACATTAATCCAAGCCTTATTAACTCATTCCCGACGTTTGCGACTAAATGGGTTTCGCCAGATGCGTCCCGGCGCATAGCGACACACCTCTCTCATATCTATTTAAAAATAGCAATGAAATCTAGCATCCCTCGAGACTTCTGGCAATGGCGTGGTTCAGCGGGATTTTAAATTAAAAACCGGAAGTTTTTATCTTGTTTCACTTTAAAACTACGTGTGCTTTAATACGGCGCGTCGTAATGTAGCATGTGTTCGTCTGAGGTGCCGAAAATCGATTTTTTGGTCATTGTTCGTTATTTTTTCCCCACTAATGTTATATTTATATTAAACCTTATTCATTTTTTGTTGCATTTGTTCTTAATTCATTGACATTAAATAATATTTAGTAGCTTAAATAAATATTTAAAAAAGGTAAACAATTTCAAAACGGGGTTACTTCCCTTTCTCAGGCAAATAAATTAAATACGGAAGTAGCATTGCTGGAGGGAATGAGTTAACTACAAGTGAAAATAGGAACTTCCTTAAATTTTAATTTTTTTTTTTTGTAAATACAATAAATTGATCACAAAACTATGAATTGTTCCTTCAATATTTATTCATTAAAAAAAAAAACTTTAATCTTTATTTTTAACTCAGTCTTCATCATTTGTGAATTTAGATGACAGGTCGCAAGTCTCGTGTTGTGTCTACAACTGATGGAGTACAATATGAGTCTAGATCTGAAGCTGACGTCTCACTTGAGATATTGAATCTAACTGAAAAACAAAGATTCATGGATGGAGAAAAGGTATTCTTGGATTACAAATTACAAAATATGTTGTTGTTTTTTTGACATTGTATAGCAGTAAATGGTATTTTCTCCACTAGAAGCAACAAAATCAGATTTAAAATAAACATCAAAGGACAAAAAAGTCAAAGAACTATTGTTAAAATTTCAGTTTATAGCCATCATCTCTGAAGCAGCCAGCTCGGGTATTTCACTGCAAGCAGACAGACGAGCTATTAACCAAAGAAGGAGAGTACACATAACTCTAGAGTTGCCATGGAGCGCCGACAGGGCCATTCAGCAGTTTGGTAAGAAAGACAAAGATGTAAATACTATTTTCTCTTTCTTGATAAACAATTGTAATATACTTCCTTCTGCTATTAATCCTTTCATTACACCTGGACTAGATATCAATTTTTGCTGACTCAGCAATTAAAAAACTTGAACGAAACTTTCGATATTTTTCATTCTCTATCCGATTCGCTTATTAACGTCTCTATACATTAACGAATAAAGAAATATATTCCATTGAAATATGACGTCGACGTGGCGTCCTTGGTATTTCAGAAAAGCTCTTTACCTCTTTGTCATGACGACAATGTGGCGTCTTTGGTAATTGAAAGTGGGTGATGGTGACGTCTCGTCGACATCATCGGTAACGAAAGGGTTAACAGGGGGCTGAAGTATAAAGTGCAAACTGTCTAGAACTGTTAAGTAGTTCCAATTCTGCCATGGGCATTGATTGACAGACCTCTTTATTATTCTCACCTGTTAGACAATGATTAGTGACATGATGTTGATTATCAGTCTTTGAGGAAAGTGTTGTATGGAGCTAATCCATATAAATTTATTGTATTTATTTATACTGTACATTCTTTGTACATCAGGAAAATAGCTTAGTGTTTCAAAACAAGTTTCAGCTACCAGAAAATTTAACTCTAAAAAATTCAACAAAATAATTCATGAGCTTATTAGTCAAAATTTATTGTGAGACCTCATTGGAGAATAACGGCAGCAATTCTAATTTGGTAGGTTATGTAATGACGAAATTCACACAGTTTTTTTAATCTTATTTATTTTGAACATACCAGGTCGTACACATCGGTCAAACCAAGTTAGTGCTCCAGAGTATGTTTTTCTTATATCTGAGTTGGCTGGAGAAAGGAGATTTGCTTCTACTGTTGCAAAGAGATTGGAAAGTTTGGTAAGTCTCATGCTTTTAACTTAAGTCAGTTCAGAGATGAGTTAAGCAAGAAATAACAAACTTGATTATTGGTAATTGGTTTTTTAACTATGGATTTATCAGGGATGATCATTTTTATAAAGCAGTTAGTTCATGTCTTCTTAGCCTGGATCACTGTGTTTACTTCTCTTCACTGTGAAATGAGATAATTATTAATTTTATTATATATCTTACTATATATCTTACTATATATCCTTATTGGTTATTTTTCAATAAATATTTCACTGTCCTTCTAGGGTGCTTTAACGCATGGTGACAGGCGAGCCACAGAAACAAGAGATCTAAGTAGATTTAACATTGACAATAAAGTAAGATTTCTAAACCTATAATTTGTAACATTCGTTTGTGATATATTCTTGAATAATGTGATAAATTAAACTTTTTATCATTCTTATTCAAGAAATATAAAAAAATTGTATTTTAAAAGTTTGAGACATTTAAAAAAAATTAATTTAAATAGGTCACTGCTTCAATTGAGAATTTTTTTCCCACAATTACTAATAGTATGGGCGCATGGCTCTTGAAGCTGTGATGAAATCTGTTCTTGATATGCAGTCTGATGCACAAGCTGTCCCTCCACCTAAGACTTATCAGGGAGACTTTTTTAAAGGTTAGCAATTTTATTTCTTATTTTGCAATTATCATGTTGGTTTTAATTGGAAAAATAAATGCTTACATGCCCTTGTCTTCAAAAGTTATACTTATAAATTAATTTTTTTCTTCAAAGATTAAGTTCTGTATATTGTTTTTAATATGCCTTTTTTAAAAATATTTGACTGTGTACCAGGGCAATATTTGGCATATTCAGAAATCATTTGTATTATAATTAGATATTTTTTTATATGTCACGCAAAACTTTCCTTTTTGGTCTAAATAATAAGATTCTCTTATTTAATCTTTTATAAATGCAACTTAGATTAAAGAACGTTTTATCACTCTTATTTACATTACATTCAATGTTATTAGTTCCTTGCCACTATTGAATTCTATTTAACATCTTGAATTTACCTCGAATAATGGGTAGATGGTGTTAGTTTAAAAAAAATTTTTTAAATGAAAATCTAATCTGTGATAAGATAAACACTGGTTAACCCTTTACGGGGCAGAGGTACTTCCTCTTGCATGTCCTGAGCGGGCACCACTTTTCCGTTTTTTAGTAAAATTTAGGGTTTTATCTAAGGTTTTAGTCAACAAATTTGTGTGAAATAAAAAGCAAAATAAAGGAAAATGAATGCAGATTTATAATTGTACTCACATGTTGCCATTAATCCTTATATGAACACAAATATTTGCAAAAACAACATATTGTTTGTGATTGTGAGTCATCTATTTACTATTTACAAACACTGCCACAAAATCGAAGTTTGTAAAATTCAACACTGCTTACAACGCTGATTTCACTAATATTACTAATAATATAAACATCTAGTTCCAATTTACAGTCAATTCGTGCACTTAAATGTCACTTTAATTGAATCCAGCAAAATCTCCGCTATCTCTTGAATAATCGGCAAATAATCTGCAATATCCATTTTGAAAAAAAAAAAATTTAAACCACTAAAACTAAAAAAAAAAATCTATTAAATACTTGTAACTGGCGCCTACTCTATTTAGCTATCGGAAAAACCGGATGTAAACAATAGGAAGTCTCGCAAAGCCTCGGAGCTGACGAGAAAACAACACTAACACTAAGTCGTCACGGACGCTTTTGGGCGTTTTGCCCTTTAAGTGGTAAAGATGTTTTCGGCCGCTCTGCCCCGTAAAGGGTTAAACCCTGTTCTGGCCAGATCAATGATGAAATCCTGCCATAGAAGATCATTACAATGTGATCAGATGTTGGATTGACAATGATAGGACTGAGAAATGGCACATTACTTTTGCATTTGAGTAATATTTAACACTGCACTATATTATAGCAGAATCAACCTCTCAAAGTATTGTCCTTTTAAAATTATTACACCCACCTTACTGAAGAAAAAGGCAATCAGCAATAATTTGCAATTTGTTTAATTATATATATATATATATATATATATTATATATATATATTATATATATATAAAAATTATATTGTATATAATTATATATAAATATGTATTATATATATAAATTTGAGAATAAACCAGATATTCTGAAGGATCCATTAAATCTAAAGTTAATTTTTTTGTAAAAATATATATATCACTTAATGTTAGTACAGTTAGCTTTAAAAAACTACTAAATGAAACTGATCAATAAAAAAAATTAGAAAACGTCAAGAAATTTAGAACATTTTCTATAATTTGTATAAGGTTTTAAGTAGTTAAGTTAAGTTGTGTTAACATCAATATATTTGGTGAAGTTAACATACTTCAATTTGGTAAACCATTTATCAGTTTCATTTGGCTTTATATAAATTTGGAACTTTCATCACAGAAATAGGGGCCTGTAACTCCGTTATTTTAACTATTTAATCATGTTAGTTTTTTTTTAAATTTTAAATTCAAACACAAGCCAGATCTGTGATGAAATCCTGCCATAGAAGATCATAACATAATTATGTGATCATATGTTAGATTGACAATGATAGGACTGAGAAGTGGCTTTTATAAAATAAACTTATTAAAAATATTCATAACTTGCAATATATTGTGACATTGAAAGTTTGTTTTACTCTTCAGTTGATTTTTTGCCGCTACCTAATTTCATTATTTCCATTATTTAAGCTTTGGCAGCTAAGTATGAACTCATTAAATTTGGTGAAAACTTGGACATTTTCAAATACTTTTGATCCATGCAAGAGTTTTTATTTAATCAAACGTTTGATTTAAACAATGCTAAGGAAAAGATAGTTCTCTACAAAAATATAAGTGTGATCTTAGAATTTGTTGGCTTGATCATCTGAAATGCATATTGTAACCATGCCAAAAGTGTGAGCTACATGTAACATGTTTTTAAAAAAATTGTGCATGTTCATTTTGTAATAAGCTACTTGAAAATTATGAGTGAATGACCAGATAGCAGCCAGATCAGTGATGAAATCTTGCCATAGATGATCATAACTATGTGATCAGATGTTGGAATGACAATGATAGGACTGAGAACTGGCTATGTAGAATAATGTGAAACTTAACAACTAAAAAGATATTATATACTAATTTTTATTTATTTTTTATTTTGCTTCCCTTTAAATAAATGTCCTTAGCCTATTGTCTTTATTTCAAGTATAATAGGTTTTTTTTTTTCAAACTGAAATCTGCAAATTTTTTTGAGGATTCACAGATACAAAAATTACATTAATTCAAATCATTTGCTTCAAAGCCCTTAATCTAATAACTTTAAAAAAAATTGATACAAAATGCTATAAAAATGGACTGTGAGACATTTAAATTAAAGCTTTAAAGAACACTATACTGTTTATTAGCACCTCAGTCTGAATACATGCCAATGTCTTTAGTTTGTTCTTTTTTTTTTTTTTACCCTCTTTAATAAAAGGATCAACATGTTCAAGAATCACTTTTCAATAACCAAAGAAAAATATAAGCACATATAATAAAACAATTTTTTTTTTTTCAAGTTTATATTCACAAGCTTTTAACTCCACTGAAAGAGCACAGTAAAAGCCATATCAGTGATGAAATCCTGCCATAGAAGATCATAACTTTGATTGTATGTTGGAATGACAATGATAGGACTGAGAAATGGCTTTTTAGAAAATAACCATGTTAAAATTATTCATAAGATTACGATATTTTGTGATAGTGTTATAACTATCACTGTATTGCTCTTGAGTTAATTTTTTTAACCATGACCTCATTTTTTAAAAAAAACATTTCACAGTTTAAGATGTGGAAGCTAATTATGAATTCTGCTTATTGAATTTTAAAAAAATGAAATTTTGAAATACTTTTGGTCCAAACCAAAGTTTATTAAATCAATTTTTTAAGTGTGCTAAAAAATAATATGGAACATAGCAACCATATCACATAAATGATTCCCTTGATCCCTATCTAATGGAAAACCAATGAATTGTAGACAGCAGCCAGATCAGTGATGAAATCCTGCCGTAGATGATCATAATTATGTGATCAAATGTTGGAATGTCAATGATAGGACTGAGAGATGGCCGCTTACCATTGTTTGTTTTGTAATAGTGTAGTTGAGCATTTATAACAACTAATGTCTGCATTGCTATTTTGAGGGGGGTTAAAAAAAAACAATGCTTGTCATAAATCTAATTATTATTGGCTCGGAAAGAAATCATTTGATAATCAACAAAATGTGGATCCAAATACTAAATATTGACAGGGACTGTTTAATTAGATTTAGAACCCCTGGTATTGTTACTATGCCCCTTGGTATAAATACGTTTTAGTTTATTTTCACCCTTGCAAGAAAAACTATTGAATGAGATTTGTTAAGGCCAAGAACCACTTTCCTGCAAAGGAAGTATTACTTTTATTAGCATAGATACAGTTCAATAGTACCCTATAGTTAAGCCACAGATGGATCTGGCATAGTTTACATAAGATATTTAAATCGGGAAAATGTATCTAAAGAAATTAAAAATCCGCCTGTTTTTCTGTTTTATTTGAAGTTGAACAATCACTTTGTTTTGAAAATGTAATAACAGGTGTAATAATTTAATTCATGAAATCGTAAGTCAGGGTGTTGCAGTATGTTTTCATATTTCTTAACACACAGCAAGAAATAAATACTGCTTTTAACCCCAGGGCACTGCAAGCCTGACCAGTGATGAAATCCTGCCATAGATCATAATTATGTGATCATATGTTGGAATTTCAATGATAGAACTGAGATTAGGCTCTAATTAAAACAATACATTCAACATGTTTGGCATTAATTTGTAACATTTTGATTCTTATTCTTCTAAGGTTGTTGGTTTTTTTAATCAGTGGCCCTCTTTAATTAACTTCACAATTTAAGTTGTTGCATTCGCGTATGAATATACAAATAATTTATAAGAAAGTGAAATTTTGAAATAGATTTTATCAAATCAAGAGTTTATATTTATGTTTGTATAATTTACAACAAGACAGCCGCTTGAAATAGGATGGTTCAGTTTATAATTTTGAATGAAAGCTGGTTGAAGTATGAATCACACAAAACCATTTTTGTTAAATTATTCATGTTCATTAATTCTTGACTTAAATTAAACATGAATGGCTGAATAGAAGCCATATCAGTGATGAAATCCTGCCATAGATGATCATAATTATGTTATCAAATGTTGGAATGTCAATGATAGGACTGAGAAATGGCTTTTTTAAAAGAATGTTTATGAAAAATTTATATCATAATTTATTTTATTATTTCATAATGTTTTAATATGCTAAAATTTATTAGAGTTCTATGTAAATAAGTGGTTTTCAAACTTTTTCTGGCCACTGCCCCCTTGAGGCAATAATCTCACCTTCAGCGACTCCTGACCCTCTATAGTAAATTATTACATAATTAAATATTAAGGTATTTATGTATTTGAACCTTTAAGCAAAATACAAATGTACTTTATACTTTTAAAATTATATAGTCAGTAACAAGTTATTATTGGAGTGATGGGGATAGCTAAAATGTGGAGGGATAGTTGGAGTGACTGGGGTTGTAGGAGTCACTGGGGGTAGTTGGAGTGACTGGGGTTGTAGGAGTCACTGGGGGTAGTTGGAGTGTGAAGGATAGTAAGAGAGACATATTTGGCTTTAAAAAGATTGATCTCATTTACCTGCAAGTGCTTAATTCATATTAAGCAAATGTTAGCGATGTTTTGTCTGATGGCTTTGGACTTGGAGTCGGCACCAACAAAAGCAATAATGCCAATGAGTGTTAAACTAAAGCAGCAAAATCTGCATCCTTCTCATCACAGAGCATCAGAAATAGCTAATCATTGAATTCACCTCAACAGTGACCGCCACAGAGTTTGTTTCTCAGCAATCAGTTGTTGGCAATTAAGGCCACACAAAATAAAAAACACAACCAATGGTTTCAGCCAGTCACTGATGGTGCTACATCAATTGCAATAGTGTGCTATTTATTGAAATTTTTCACTTCATGGAAAAGTCCCTTCAATGCTCAAAATTTTGACAATCTTTTTTTTTCCCAAATAAGTTTTTCTTTTCTTTTCTTTTCTGGTTCCAAACTTTTAGATGCTAAAAAACTTATATTAGCAATAAGCATTGTCTGGAAATTCAATTCATTCAGTTGTTTGGAAAGCTCTGTTGATTTTGGTTTTCTGTAAAAACTAATCTTTCATATTCTCAGATTTGTGTCTATGAAATTAGATGATTAGTAATAGTTTGTAAGATGAGCTCTTGGCTTGTGACTTTCATGATTTAGCAATCAACAGTGCAATTTTTTTTATCAAACAATGCATGCAAGCAACTGTGTTTGGAAGCTTTGAAAACATACTTGAAATTTTTTTATTTTTTTTTAAAGGCAACAGTTAACACTATTAAGTGTTGTCAGATCATAATGCAAAGCTTAGTAACATGTTTTGGTGTTACTCACTCATAAATGTACTGTAGGTTAGATCAAAGTTTTTTCTCTTTGTTTTGTGTGAAATAAAACTTAATTGAATGTCCATCCTCGACTCTTATTAAAGGGGGTAACAATAAAAAAAAAAACACTAGTTTTTTTTTACAATGTTTTTTTACAAATATACGATTTAAATTTTTAAAAATCAATTTTCTTATGTAATTAACCAAGACAACCCCCCCCCCCCCCCCCCCCCCCCCGTGCTCCCAAAAATTGCTTATGCCTTCACTCCACCCACACCCCCGGGCTACCCCACCACTCCGCCCACTTTGAGAACCACCAATGTTAATTACCAATTACCAGAGTCTGTTCACATGGCTGAGAACAATTTTTAAAATAATTTCAATCAAGTCCTGAGTTTACATTGACGTGATAATACTTATTTTTGCAATACATGCCCATGGTGAAATATACTGACATGAGACCTCCTAGAGTCCATTAAGCTATGAAAATAGTGGCAACCCATTTTGTTACATTTTGTGTAAGTGAAGGAATGAAACATTTAAGCTTTCACCTGCACTCTCTCATGAAGTATTGATACAATATTTATTTTTGTGGCTACTGCTATTTTATTAATGGATGAGCCTAAAACAAGCCATAACAATGATGAAATCCTGCCATAGATGATCATTACTACTTGATCAAATGTTGGATTGTCAATGATAGGACTGAGTGCTGGCTTTTTTTGCAAGAATGGCAGTCACCTGAAATTTATTCTTTTATTGGCAATAAACTCAATTATCATAATTCTATGACCATAACTCTTTGAAAGTATTGTTGCTAGGTATTGTTGCATCCTCAGATGTTAAAGAAGCACTCATAGGTGTCGGCATGATCACTGTTGACGAGAAAACAGGCATGGCCGTCTTGGAGAAAGGTATGAAATCTTTGAAATTGAAAATTAAAATTGTCTTTATGCAAGACACAGAAAAAAAATGTAGTTTTATGGAGAGATTTAAATTTAAAAAAAAAAAAAAGAACTTACAAAAAAAAACACTGATTTAAATTATATAATGTTGACGAGAAAACAGGCATGGCCGTATTGGAGAAAAGTATGAAATCTTTGAAATTGAAAATTAAAATTGTCTTTATGCAAGACACAGAAAAAAAATGTAGTTTTATGGAGAGATTTAAATTTAAAAAAAAAAAAAAAGTCCTTACAAAAAAAGTCACTGTTTTAAATTATATATTATAACATTTAATCCATTAAAAGCTAATTAAGAAAACTTTTCACAGTAGGCAATTTGTACGCAGTAAAATATTTTTTTAACTTTGTCATCTGTTTCTCAAGACTTCAACAACATATCCAAATTCCTCAACCGTATCCTTGGGATGAAAGTAGCTGTACAAAATTCGCTGTTCAAGTACTTCACAGATACTCTTACAGCTATTATATTAGAGGCCAAACGCAATGGTCGCTGGGATATGGGCATCATGGGTAAGAAATTAGTGTACGCCTTAAACAAGTTGTGTTTAATGAAATGTTTAAAAATTAAAACCGTATCATCTCGGGAAGTTTCATCTACTATTTTTAGCCACTTTGTTTCTTATAGTGATGACAGCATGGGATTATTTTTGATTTTCAGATTTGGGATCTGGCAATGAGAAAGTTAGAAAAATTGAGACCAAAGTATTTGTAGGGAACACAGAGACCAATACGGCAAAGACTGAGCTGACAAAGTTTGCTGTGGAGAGAGGGATGCCATGGCAATCTGCAATCGAGTTGTGGCGACGCTGTGGTTCCATGGATGAGGGTTTTTACTGCTCTCTGCAAGTAAATATCAACACTTTAGTAGGGACATTTCCTTTCTTTTTTTTTTACTCACTTATTTTAACATAAGTTCAAGATTTAATTTCTTTTTTTATTCATTTATATTCTCATTTTATTAGGTTTAAGTTTTTAAGATAAGATCGAGCTTTTTGAGATTAAAGACTTGAGTTAAAACTATTAAATAACCCACAACTGTACAGGTCCCTTGAGTCCAGCAATGTTTAAAATATTTAAAATAGATTACATACAAAAATGAATAACTCTTTGAGCTGAGGTAGTGACCATTTGAAAACCATTGCATCTTTTACCTTTATTCAAAAAATACTTTCTCAACTATTGTCGGTTCATTTTTAACATTTGACTTAAACACCTGAAATTTGCTTTTATTCACAAGGGGAATACTTTGAAATACTCTTAATGTATTAAAACCCTATTTCAGGACCGAATGTGCAAGAAGACTGTCATCTTAGTTGTCATCCATGGCAAAAATAAGAAAAAGGAGTTGATGTTCAATGTGTACAGAGCAAATACAGGACTGCAAGGACGACCGGAGACTCTGGAGGAAGTCAAGAAGAAGTATAAAAAGTGTCTGCCAGATGTGGCTCAACCTTTATGGGAGGATCAGTACTTAGTGTCTGAAACCCAGTGCAGCCACAAATATCTGTAAGTCTACATCACTGCTATAATTGAAAGGATAGCTATGAAATGTCCTCTAATGTAACTGGTATATTCGTTGAAAAAATAACGTCACACTCACTAGAAAATATAATAGCCATTATAAAAAAAAATTATTTTATATTATTAATTGTACGTAGCCTACTGATCCCTAGGGTTCATTGATAATATAGTATTAAATAATTTGATAAAAGCTGAAGTGCTTAATTATTTTAAAAGAACATCTTTTTAAAGCATTTAATGAGGATAGTTATTAAGCTTGACTTTACTGCAATGCTTGTGAGTGTCATGTTAGCTTAAATGTTGACAGTATTGCTCTGACAAATGCTCATTTCATGTAATTCGTTTTGGCATGAGTAAGAGCAGTAAGTTTTTGTGTTGTTATCAATACTTTGAACAAGTTGAAAAGATAAAAACCACAGATTATATGTGTGTGTATGTATATATATATTTCCAGACCTGTTTACCCTCAAACTCTTCAAATCGTACAATATCATCACAAAATCATTCATCGTAACAAATAAACATACAGTATATAGATTGTATACGCCTCAAAATCGTACATCTTATGCCCAGATCGTAAGAGTAAACAGGTCTGTATATCTGTGGAACCTCTCATAACGAGCATCATTCGTTCCAGAATCTTACTCGTTAAGCGAAACACTTGTTAAACGAAACAATTTTTCCCATACAAATCAATGTAAAATACGACAATGCGTTCCATGCTGAAAAAATAATCATTTTTTCAAAAAAAAATTTTATTAACATTTATTCAAATGAAATAACTTATGAATTGTTAAGGAATGTAACAACTTGGAATACAATTTAGATTTGAAACAAAAAACGTAAAAAAAATATTAATTAATGACAAATAATTAATCCTTTTTAACTAGAAAACTGTCTAAAGACATTTGTTTTTGCCAACGCTTCGAAATTTGTCGAAAATGTGTCACAGCATTATCATTGAATACATTTTTAGCACGAATAGCCACCTCCTTATTAGGATGATGCTTCTCAATGAACAATGCAACAGTTTCCCATGCTTTCAGCATTTCTCTTATTGCGCTAGAAGATTGTTGCTCTGCTACTTCCTCCTCCATAATTTCTTGCTGTGAAACACGATGCAACTCCATAAGCTCTTCGATGGTCAACTCTTGACTGTGCTCTTTCACAAGCTCTTCAATATCGTTGTTGTCCACCTCGAGTCCCGTGATATTGGCCAATGACACAAATACCAAATAAACAAATAAATATTTTTTCAATTAGGCGTGGGAGCTGCAGGAAAGCAGCCACAGGACAGCAATGTGACTTTGGACTGCGCACTAGATTTTATCATGTGTTGAGTGGATCAGTGCTGAGTGTGTGGAGTAAAGTGGAGGGAGTTTTGGTGGGCCTCAGTGCAACCTCTCGTATGCAAATCATTCGTTTGCGCACAGAAGATAATCAAAGAATTGTTGGTGAGTTATGTATATTTACATTAATTGTAAAAAAATTTGTGTTATAAGTGACATAAATTTTGTTGCATTGTCCCATTATTGAATAAGTCTATTATTTTTATGATAGTTTTAACCAGTACTTTACTCCGAGTTTTTAGAGGCATTACAAAAAAGGGTAACCTTAACTCCAAATTATTCTTTTGTTAGAAAAATTATATTTATTAAAAAAATGATCCAATAATTCAGGTATTTTTAATAAGTGTAAAGCCATGACACATAAGAAGAATTAAATAATAGTTAACAATCAGCCTGTAGATGAAGTTTCAACAAACTTTGATGATACTCTTTAATCTTGTACATTAATCTGTGTCTAAAATGTTCATCAGGAAGTCTTATCCCACCCAATGCCGTGACAGCCTTAGAGAGAACCCTGGGCCAGGACTCTGCCAAGACCTACACAGAGAAGCACAACACTCCGTTCAACTATCAGCCCTACATTCCAGGCAGCAATGACAGTCATTACAAGACCAACACCAGCTACAGTTTGCTCAATGGTGGCCCAACACCTGGCACCAGCAGCAGCAGCAGCAACACCAGAGCGGGTCAAGATACCTTCAATCACACCAGCATTGACAGTAATACCAACGGCAATAACGTACAAACAGAAGAAAACGAACCACCAGAACTGCTCAGTATGCCAACTTTGGTCTGGTAATTGGTTGAAGACTTTCAGTTTTCATATGGTAGATAACGAGCCAATCTCCAGACAATTTTGCAATAATAATTTCTCAAGTAAAACTGAAATATATACAAGAATAATGTATTCCAGGACACAGTCATCTTCAATTTTTAAGGAGCAGCTCTCCATAATATTCTGAAGTCGAACTTGATTTGAACAATTTTATGGATTTTATTAAGAAATCCATTATAAAAGCTTCTAAACTGGATACCAAACCCAACCGTCTTTCAATATGATAAGCATTATGATAAAATTACAAGGTGTCTCAAAGTCAAGCATTTAGAAGAATCAAATTGAGTAGCATGTGAAATCAATCATGTGTCCCAATATTTGCATGCCATCAAAGTCATACAACACAAGTCTGACATGCTAGACATCTCACATTGCTTTGATTGCGAGACTGCAGCTTTTAGTTAATCATTACGTGGTCATTAAATTACACAAAATCTGGAAGATTACTTAATACTATTACAGATTTATCTTTTAAGCAAATGCTAGGTTGTTGTTTTTTCCTTCCCATAAAATATATCATCGCAACTTTATAAAAAAAAAAAAAGGTAGTATAGCAATCTCTTTGCCATTTAAAGTGGTTCCATTTTAAAAAACAAGAAGATTCAGCTAAATTTAACAAAAAAAATCTTCTGAAAAAATAGGCTCTGATAATCTGGTTGGCTTCTTGAAGAGAATTTGTCATTTAAGATGTATACAATGTTGATGTATTCACTCAGCACTGGTGGCTTTAAATGCCTCATCTCTCTTGCTTAAAAGTGAAGCCTTTGAAATGTCCTCCTGTATTCAATGTCATGCTATGCATGAGCATTAATATTTTCCAGCTAATTGCCAGACAGAATCTAACCTGGCTGTATTTTTTTCAAATGAATGGATAGCTTTTTTTTTTGCAATTATGTTAATCAATTTGACACCTTTGTTGTATTGATTGTTTTGTCTTCTCTGTGTCTTTTCCATTGAGTGTCATTGGATCTTCACATAAAACTTCCTCTTCATCTTTTGTGATTGGTGTTATCACTGTCAGTGTAAACATCACACTACACAGAGTTAAATGATTAGGATAAAACAATTAGGTTCTTAGGTTTCTAGTTTTCCTTTCTTCTCTGGCAACATAAAAACAAATTTCTTGACATCTGTTTATTGTGTTTCATCGAAACCACTGAAAATTTTGGTTAATGTTTTTTGTTTTTTTTTAATGTCTTTGTGTCTAAAACTGTAACTAAAAGCTTCACTATTTCTAGTGATTGTAATTTTAGCTAGTGGGCATCAAATATTATCCCTCATACATGTGCCTTGTAAAATTGTATCTTAATCTTCTTGTAAGCCTCTCTGTACATCTTCCATCTTCCTGACACTGAGACGCATTATTAAAATGAACACCTGACCATCACATGGCTCATTTTCAATCTCACATACTTCAGATAATTGTGCTGCCTGTAAGCCAACATTTGTGGTCGCTTTTTTTTGTTGCAGTTCATTATCCTTTGTCATTATGTCTTAAGTTATGAGAAGTTCTATAAATGATTATGTATTGATTGGTTGTATCCTTCGGTTGTATCCTTCTCAGGAACTTTCTATAGTTAAACTTTTTTTTTTCAAACTAAGTAATGCCATGATCTTTTTTATAAAAAAACATTTTTATGAATTATCTGTTCTTTATGATAACTGTATATGATTGGTAGGCTTGTTTATCATTCTACATGTAAATGATTGGTAGGCTTGTTTATCATTCTACATGTAAATGATTGGTAGGCTTGTTTATCATTCTACATGTAAATGATTGGTAGGCTTGTTTATCATTCTACTTGTATATTATTGGTAGGCTTGTTTATCCTTCTACTTGTATTTTATTGGTAGGCTTGTTTATCATTCTACATGTAAATGATTGGTAGGCTTGTTTATCATTCTACATGTAAATGATTGGTAGGCTTGTTTATCATTCTACTTGTATATTATTGGTAGGCTTGTTTATCCTTCTACTTGTATTTTATTGGTAGGCTTGTTAATCATTCTACATTTAAAATATTGGTAGGCTTGTTTATCATTCTACATGTATATGATTGGTAGGCTTGTTTATCATTCTACATGTATATGATTGGTACAGATTGGTAGGCTTATGTTTATCATTCTAAATGAAATTTATTAGTTTATATTAAACTTTAAAGTTTTGTGTATTTTAAACTTTTTAAATGAATGATTTGTATATATAAAAAAAACAATATACCATTACACTGAACATTATTTGAATCATAGTTTTTTTTTAAAATGAAAAATGTCTTTGAAAAGCTGATTTTTCTTTGTTTATTTTATTGAGTAAAGATAAATTTATTTATCATTCACGATTCTTTTAAAATAATGTAGTTAATTAATAACTGCATCTGTGTTACGAGTTCTTTTAAGATTCAGTAATAGTTTTGTATTGTAATTTTTTTATCGTGGAAAAATATCAAAATTTCAGTTTTATCACCATAAAATCATGAAATAGATATTGTATCTGAATTTGTTTCCAGGGCTAAGATGAGCAAAACGAATTTTGAAAAAAACTTTGCAATTAGGGACATCTTTAAAATGCTGTGTGACTTTAAAAAATGGGTATATCTATTTTGCTAGCATTCCTCTATCAGTATAAAGATAAATTGCAAGCAAGAGCTTTTTCTAGAAGTATTGAAATCATTGATGAACTTTCTGAAGATAAATCTGTTGAAATTGAAATGCTACTTATTATTCTCCCTTCTGAGTGTACATATATTTGGGAGCATAATTAGAGAATAAGTCTGCAGTGTTTTTAAGATCGTCCTTTTAGTTCTTTTGTATGATGTTGATTGTGCAATTTGTAAGTAACGCTACGTGTTGAACATTAGAGTTATTTATCTTGTGACCGTTCATTCCTTCACTTTGATTTGTTATGTATTGAGTCTTTCAGAAAGAAAAAACCACCATCTGTGAATAGTGAGCTCATGTGTGAGTGGAGTGTGGATTGTTTCTCATTATTTCAGATCTGGATTAGAAATGTTGACATTATATGTATATATGTAAGGCCTTACCTTCACAAAAAGGATTTGGCAGACTGAAGTGAAGTCTTTTTTTTTTTCTTTTTTTTTTTTGATGTTGAAGAGAAATATTTGTGTATGCACAATTTTATTTTGAGTTAGTTCTTTTTATAATTATATTTTTTATATAATTTTTTGTTGAGGTTTGCAAAAGCATTTTTTAAAACAACTAAAGGCCTTACCTTCACAAAAAGGATTTGGCAGACTGAAGTGAAGTCTTTTTTTTTTTCTTTTTTTTTTTTGATGTTGAAGAGAAATATTTGTGTATGCACAATTTTATTTAGAGTTAGTTCTTTTTATAATTATATTGTTCATATAATTTTGTGTTGAGGTTTGCAAAAGCATTGTTTAAAACAACTCGTTACCCGCCCTAAAATTGATTAGATGCTTTCTGGCTTTGTTTGCTTAAACTGCATCACATTTTTACAAGTATTCTCTGGCCAGTGTCTCGACAATTTACTCAGTCAACATATATGGCCATGAACCTTCAGCAGTTGTCATTTCAAGTAAATATATTTTTAAAAAACTGAACGTTTTTTCAAGGCCATTCAAAAAACAAGAAGATACAGCTTTCAACTTTCTCAATGTTTAGTTTAATGATTATGTTTGGATTCCATCCCAGTGATCATATTGAAACCTCTTGTTCAGGACAAATTTAACTTCACCCTGATGTAACCCGAAAAAGCTCACTTTACTGCATAATAAGGTGTATTATTATGTGTCGTCTGTTGAATGGAATGTAAAGGAATTGGTGCTAACATTCATTTCACGGCAACATAGCCACCAACACATTGACTTGCTTAAACTTGAAGATCATGTACATAAGCTATGTAAGTAATAATTTATTTGTATTTCTCATGTCTCATTGAAACACAAGATTGTTAAAGGACATGTCCTACATTAAAAGAGTTGTTGAATAAATATAACTTGTGTGGATTGTGCTTATTTCCAAGAACTGTGCCAAATAGTTTCATGTCCTTGCCACCCTCAGAAGTATTACATTATTTTTGTCCTTTGTTTTAAAAACAGATTTTTGTGGTTCTTCCTTTTTTTTTTTTAGTGCATTAAAAATTAGCTTTGTCATTTACTTTGAATTATTACTCTAGTAACTTAAATTAAAAACAGTAAAATGAAATTCAATTTCATTTTTTATAGAGCAGCTTCAGCTTTTCATTCCAGAATACAAGCGTGGACAACAGGCTTTATTTAGTCATTCCTAGAGGCAGACTAACTTTTTTGTTGCCAAAAGGCATGGATGGCCATGATGGTGGCTTTAACAATACTCTTTTTTTTTTAAAAATATATTTATAAACACAATGTTAAGATGTTTGACTGCATAATGTTCTGCAAAGTGTGTGTAATTATTTTAACATTTATATTTTTTTGTTCATGTTACTGTAATTCATAAAATAGTCTTGATATCAAAGACTTACTATTTTGGGAGTTATGAATCAAATAAAATAGGCAGAGCAGTTTTTCTTACCACATAGCTTCAATTAGGGGCCATCCATCTATTACATGTGCAGTGAGGGAGATGGGAGTTAGTGTTTTTTAATTCTGCATATGAATGGGGTAGGGAAAGGTGTCCAGGCAATAGTGTGAGGTACATTTATTTACACTACCTTTTCAATAATAATAATCCTGAAAGTCCTTAAACTTGGCCAATTAATATTTTTAATAAAGTCAACTGTCCAAAAATGTACGGAGGCAACAAGCAGGTATAACATATTTTTTTCTCTCATATGGACACTTAATATATGAATAGTCCCTTAAGAAATAGTTTTTTAAAGACTTTAAATAAATAAGATTCACAAAAGGTCTTTAAAAAATGGACCTTGAGGTGATGAAAAATTTTTAAAACAGTTAAGTTTATGGTCTGTTTAGAATTTGTTAAAAGTTTTCTCTCTAGAGCACTTCAGTTTCATTTTTCTGCCCAACCAATCATCAAATCATCACTATCCTTCACTTAGTGTCCAAGTCAACCTTTTGTTAAATATCACAAGTTAAAAAGGAAGTTTTAAAAAGTCTCTCCATTTTAGGTGCAGCACCCTTTAGGACACCTCAGGTTAATCTGGCACTAATAATCGTAATCCCACAGGAAATGGGAAGCTTCCCATGGACCAGACAGGGATGGAAATTATGGTGCGAGGTGTAAAGAGAAATCAGTTTAAGGTCTGTTATGATTAAAATTACTTTTATGGTCTATTAAAGATGAACAGAATTCCATTTAATATTTCCAAATTTTCTCTGGATTTTTCCCATTTTGTATCTACTGTTAACTGAAGTCTATTGTTTTGAATAATATCAACTTTTATTTTCTGATATGGAAGGTTTGGTTTAGATAGAAATTGTCCATGCAGTTTGTTGACAAAGCTAATTGAAAACTTTAAAAAAGTATAAAAAACAACTGTACAATACTTTACATTTTAAACCCCATATGAATAGTCTTAAATAAGGTAAGAATAAAGTGCAGTAATAGTAATATATTATAAGTTAAGCTTATAAAGGCACAAAGGACAAGAGAAAACTCTAATGGATTGGGTTAGATATATATATATTTTTTAATTGTTAGGGACTAGTTTTGTGTTTGTAACTTGTCTTTGCAAAATTCCATTTGTGTTCTTCAGATCTGTTTTATAAGCACATATTAATATGTTTTGAATTCAAATGTGTTGAAATTGTGTGGATTTCAGTTGTTTTTTTTTCTTTAATATTTTATGTTCTTTATTTGTTGGACTTGAAATGACTATTTACATGGATATGATGTAATAAAGATTTTGAAGAAGAATATTTTGATGGGTTCCTTTTGAATTGGTGTTGGGGCTGTTTAAACTTTGCATCCAAAAAAAGTTAAAAATGGGAAAGGGAAGTTTAAAGGAGCTGATGTATTTATTGAAGTTGGAAAAGGATCTCCTGAAGATCTTTTTAAAAGACATAACCAGCAGCACTCGCCAAAAATCGCCACCATAAACTAACAAAATATTGTTACAGGATCTTAATGTATTCCTTGTTTTTGTGCTGGAATTCATTTCCATTTTGACAAGGGTCAGTTCATGTTTAAAAAAAAAAATTCCATTCAATGAAATATTACTAATTTTATTATGATCCATAGTGTAAATTGAAATAAAAACATTTTTGTATCATGATGTGACTTACCCAAAACAATAGACAAAAAAATTAGATACTGTACAGAACTACACAATTATTGAAATGGCATTTCAAGCATACTTCTGTGCATGGATCCAGAAAACCACAGGAAAATAAAATATTATTGACTTGTCAAATTCATTATTTCATGCTTCAGACATCAAAGGCTTACAGTTTATTAACACAAACTGTCATACTGCTGGAGCAAAGCTGAAATACAGGTGAGATTCTTTCCATAAACATTTGCAAAAATTCATAGCTGCATAACACACATTTGGAATAAGACATTCCAAACTGAAAGAAAAAATTGTAATTGCTTTTTTTTAAAATAATAATGACACGATAAAAAATTGGAGGTCAATATGAATTAAATACTATTTCTGAGGCACATATGTACTTAGGGAAGAAATGTAAAAAGAACAAATTTAAAAAAAACTATAAAGGGTAAAAATAAATTTGATACAATTTAAGAGTTTTAAAAGAAGTTGAGGTAATGAAGAAAAAACTAATTCCATTTACACACCCAAAACATTTTTATTTCCTACACAATTAGTGAATAAGATTTAATCTAATCATATGGGAAAGAAAAGTAATTTTTAAAAAAATAATAACTTGCCACTACATTTTCAATGTAAAGATTTTAATTTCCTGTGTTTAAATGTTATTTTAACACCCCCCCAAAAAAAATCAGCTTCAATTAAGCAATAGACACTAATGAACAAATAACTAGTGCCTTTAAAACAGCACGACTACAAATCATATGATTTAGATAAGACAACTTGGACAGATAATTGTCATGTGATACAATTAATTTCTTAAATAAATTGAGAGATAACATCAGCATACGTGGCAAAATTAAAATGAGGAAGAGTCCTAATATCTGACTTAAACCATCATAGGTGGGTCATATTACAGAGATTGATTTTTTATTTAGGACTGCATGAAGTCTATAAAGCAAAATTTAAAAAAAAAAAGATTTTCTAAGACCATTTCATTGTGTCTAAATTGTTTCAGTATGCCCCTCCAAAAAATCAATAAATGAAAACATTAAATAAAAGCAAGATGAAAGGCAAATGTTCTTCATGCAAAAACAGGTCTAGGAAACAGCAGTTTTCAACAGGTGTGTCTGAATGGTGTGATGCTTTTGAAGGTTCGGTGGTGTGGCCAAAGATTCTGATTTTAAGAAATTTTTAAAAATACATGAAAAACTTTATAAACCTTATGGCCCTTAGCTTATAAACCTTAGCTTTCCATCCCATGGGGGTTGACCCCATCCCATGGGGCGTGACCTCCTCCCATCGGGCGTGACCACAAATGTGGTTGCTGAGGGTTTTATGTGGGATAGCCAACAGTAAACTAAATATTTTAATTAAATGTCCATTTTTAATATGGGTCTAAATAAAAGTTGAACAATTTCATATTATTGCACTCACTTCGATGTGTTGAGTCACCGGTAACTTTCTATAAAAATGGGCTTGCCATTCTTATAAGATAAAATATAAGTTTTTCAAAACTTTCTTTAGTGTGTTGTAGATACTTGGTGTGCAATAAGATAAATTGTTACAATCAGAGATCTGGAGAGACAACAAAAAGTGGGAGATAAAATTAAAGAGATACATCAATATATATATATTATTAATTTTATTTTCATGAAGTTCACAAATTAATATTTGACTGAAATGGTCCAAAGTTTACTCCAAATAACTTAAAGAGTCAAATTAAATGTAAATAAACGAGAATTTTTAATTTTTTTTTTTTACATTAATTTATATTTATTAAACCAGTGACTGAAAAAACAAAGTTTAAAACAGGTGTCAATATTATTTATCTGAAAAGAATTAGGAGTAATTAGGATTACCTTAATTCCCTATTGTAAAGGAAATAAATAAATATGACATCATTTAATGTTTTTTTTTTTTTCAAAATTGGTTTGATGAGCCTAGCAAGCAAAATCCAATATAGCTAATATGTAATAAAAATATCATTTGAGAAAAGATTTGATTTTTAAACTTGTAGAAAAATGTTTAAACATACTTCAATATTACAAATGATGATAATAATAATTTTTGAGATCATGTTTTGATTCCAACTCTTTGATTTTGATAGAGTAAATGTGAAATTTCTTGAATTGAATTAACTATAACATATCATCAAAAGAAATCCTTCTCTATGCAACAATGTCACTAACTTGAACAAATGGCGCTGATTACACTAAATAAAATTTCCAATAACTGCACTAAAAGAGTCTTAAAAATGCAGCGTAATGGGGGGGGGGGGGGGGGGGGGGGGGGAGTTAGCGCTTGCAGACCTATTATGAGCACTAATTGGGATTCTCATAAAGTGTGTTACACGATTCCATGTTTTGTCAAGCAACTTAAGTAGATGAGAAGTTCACACATTGCCAACGCCAATGTTTGGCGGGCTATGGCTAGTCAGATTACATCTGTCAGGTCTAATTACAACAAAAATACTTTTTATATAACAGCAAATCTCAAGTTCTAAAGTGAAAGCCCACAAAATTTTAATCCCTTGGGTAACAAAATAGAAGTAAAGGAGTATTGGTAAGAATCTAACATCAGTTGTAGATAAGTTAAGTTCCGTAACATATGAATACAAATGTATGTTAAGCTATATACAAAGTTAAATTGAAAAAACAACCAAAAAAAAAAAGAAAAAAAAAAGATCCTCAACCAAGTTTTAATCTCATCATAAAATATTCACAGCTTCCAAAAATAATGAAGCAAATTTTTTTATATTATAGATTTATATATTATTGGAAAAGAAAAAGTATATTTAAGAGAGTGCATCAAATTTGTGCATATAGCAACAAACAATGTTTCTATAACCAAGTTTGAAACTCGTCATAAAATATTCACAGCTTCCAAAAATAATGAAGCAAATTGTTTAGATTTCAGGTTTATATTTAGTTGAGAAAGAAAAAGTATAATCAAGAGCGTCCTGGTGAGTCCATCAAATTTGTGCATTCAGCTACTAATAACGATAGCATAAACTTTAATTGATGCAAAGATTAATAAATATCCATATTTTAAAAAAATTACACGATAATATTTGGTTATTTAACTTGATTAGTTCATTCTTTATTGGCAATTACTGATTTTTTTTAGTAGCTAAGGTTTTATGGAGAGTTAGAAAAACATCCTGCATGAGAATTTTTATTTCTTTAAATTAACCATAATGACCTAACAGGTTCATCTTGAAATGTTTTTTATTAGCCATAATGGCTCACCTTTAAATGTTGAACATTTTAAAATTAGCCATAATGGCCTAACAGGTTCACCTTGAAATTACATTGTAATTGCTCAATTTATTTTCTTCACAAAGCAAAAAAAAAAAACCACAAAAAAAAAACATGCTTCCATTAATAAAATATTGACTACTGAAAAACAGCTTTTGGAAATCATACAATCATAAAGGAAACAATTCTTATTGTAGTAAATGTAAATCTTTTAAAATTTCACACAAAGTAGGTTTTTGTTTTTAAAAAAAAGGACTTTGAAATTAATTTTTTCCTGACATGTTTCAGCTATTTGCCAGACAACATAATGTATTTCTTCATACACTAATGTATGTCATTAATTATTTCAGTGCCACAAAGAAGTTGAATAGGAAAAATATTTCCTTAAGTCACAAGTAAAAAAACATGAAAATATTACCTCACATTAGATACTGCCTCATTAAAAAATTTAATTCATGAGATAATAGCATAACTTGAATTATGTCTACATAAATGTTTCTCCATAGTAACAGCTCTTTTAAACAATGTAAAAATAAAGAAGAATTGTTGTACAGAAAGACTTTCCCAGTAAACTGGCAAAACAATTTCATTATCAGCATAGGGTAAAGGTAGAAATTTAATGCTTATAAACACAGATCTTTAAAAAATCAGTTTAATATCAGTGTTACGACATAGTTCTATACAGTCTCTCAAATAAATGTAAGTTGAAGGACAATAAAAATGTGTGCTTTTTATGTTTAAGTAGAAGCAGATCAAATGCACTGGGATGAATAGAAATCAAAATAACTTTTTCTTCCATTAATGGCAAAAAACATCAACAATTTTAATTTTAAAAATTCAATAATTTTTACCAAAAAAAAAAAAATGTTTAATTGAAAGAAGTTATAAAATTAGATCTACTTGAGGTTACTTAATTTCCTTGCTACAATTTTTATTTTATAAATATATTCAGCTGATATGAAACATTTTTACCTATCTGTGATTGAGCAAAAGAACATTGGATGAGAGTTACTTGACAATTTCTAAGAAACGTCCAACTGATATCTCAAGCATATGTTAGAAAAGTTAACAAGAACCATTACATTTCATATTTCTAGGAGAGATCTCCCAGCCGCCATTGTGGACCTATCAGATCCATAAAGCCAGATGACTTGAGGAATTAGCTCCATGGGAACAACTTTCAGGTCTTGATTCATGTTGTCACTGGTGGTGAAGGGTTGTAAAACAGTTGGCCTGTTCGCAGCCTCCTAAACACTTCTTGTCTCAGCAGCCTCTTCTCTTTCTTAACCTTGGCCAGGACACCTCGGTTCTCCATCGCACGACGGGAGAGATAGGGTAGAACTTCTTCCACCGGTCCAAATGGGACATATTTGTAAACTGAGTATCCAGCTTGTCCTGCAAAGTATTGGGAATCATATTCATATGAAACATTTTTATTACAATCTTTCCGGTAATTAGAATGGCAGACCCAAACCGTTTTCCTGAAACAGCAGGAATTACATTCCAGGAATGTTAACAGCCACAATGAAAGAATAAGGTCATTAATAAATCAGGCAAGTGTCATATGGTGAATCTGGCTTATGTAATACGTCACAAACGGAAAGCCTGAAAGTCTTTCTAGATTTGTTAATTCCATGCTTTGAACTATCATCTAATCAAATACATTTTTTTTAAAAAGCAAATAAATAGCATATTTTAAATAAATATCTGGAGGAGTTAGTTATACAAAACAATTAATATATAATAGATAAGTAACTTTAAAGATGATATTTAACAAATTTTGATTGAGAAAATGAAGAAATCTAGTTTTGTTTTTGAGATACACGTTGCACTCCAAACCAGTTGTGTGCTGGGGCCGGTTTGGTCCAGTTTGGGTGAAGTGGTGGTTATATTTTGACTATGTTACTGAACCGGTTATTACAAATGTTAAAATAATGTTTAAAAATATAAATATATATAAATTCATTAACATTTTTTCTATAACCAACAGGGACAGAGAAATTTGCTTTTCTTGTTTGGCAACGGCTGCTCTGTATAGCTGTGAAATTAAGGTTTTGAAACACACAACAGCCATAGGATTTAGATTGGAATGGATAAAGTGTGGCCAGTTATGATATTTAAAAAAAATTAAAACAAATAAATGTTCAGCCATTGTTTTGAAAAAGTTGTGACCTTTTGAAACTAAGCATTTACTTTGATAGTATCTAACGCCATCAAATCTATCTTGGTGGAATGTACAATGAAAACAAGCTCCTGTGTTTGTTACTGTACTTAAAACTGATGACCAAAAAAAAACCCATTTGAACGAAACTTACCAAGTGGGAAGCTGACCTGATCACACATGCCGAACAGCTGTCCGAAGCAGATAAGTCGATCAGCAGGGCCAATACCATATTCTTTCATTCTTAAAATTAATTTTTAAAAAGCTGTTAACATTTCAAATAGGATTAGAATATAAAGTTAAGTGAAAGTCTAAAAATACAGATTTGGATTTTTTGACAAAGCAAAAGCTGCAGTATATTATTTTTCATATCAAGATTCACTGAAACTAGTTACATTATCTCAGCACAAAAAATCCAGAGAATAATATCATTTCATTGTAGGTTTTATTCAGTCCAGTTATTTATAATTCAGTTTCTAATATTTTGGTTTAATTTTTCCATTAGTGTTCATTTTGGTCCACAAATTTTTTTCAAATTTAACTCACTTCTGAATGGTGTATCTGACAGTGTCTTCGTTGTGACTAGCAATCATGACAGCAATCCTCCCCACTGATCGCAGATGGATCTGCCTCATCACTTCCTCTATTATGCCGTGCATCATTTCCGCCGTGGCTTCATATGTTGGATTTATTGGGTCATCGTAACCCAAGCTCAAAGCACGCTCCCGCTCCTTTTCCCCCCCCAAAAATGAAGTTATAAGAGTAACAAATTTAAAGCTATTAGCATTTGCTATTACTATTAAAAAAATTAGCTAATAGGTAAAAAAAACTTTCCATGGTGGAGTCGATGCTCTTCAACATACAATTACCTTTTCTAATATTTTTTGCAGGTACATCATTATAAAGCGATTGTAAACCAAGTTAATTTAATCAGTATTTTGTATTCTTACGAGACAGTCATAAGGCCATTGTAAATTATATGAGACAGTCATAAGGCCATTGTCAACCGTATGGCAAAGTCATAAAGCCATTATTGTAAACCATATGGGACAGTCATAAGGCCATTGTAAACCAAATTATATTTATCAATGGGAAAAATGGGAGATAGTGAAATATAATGTCAGAAAATTATGTTAATTACAAAAAAATTACATAAAAAAAAAATACACTGTTTCATGAGAAAAAAACCCATTGAATTTAAATATTCAATAACCTGTTCCATGTAAGCTCCTCTGACCAACTTGGCACCGAAATAAAAGTCCTCTCGTCTGGCCAGGTCTAGGTCCACAAGAATGTCATTCAATGCTTCCTGTAAGAGATGGGTAATTAGTACACAAACATTAATATACTTATGCAACCACAGCTGCATTAATCTGAAAAATCCCTGGCTAACAGAATGTTATCTTTGTATAGAATTATATTGTCAAATTTTAAGGCATCCATTAAAAGTGATTAAAAAAAAAATTTTTTTACTCAAAAGATTTACATAAAAAATAAAATCACTATTTAGAGCCTTAGCGTATGTGTTATATGTAGAACATCTGATCCAGTCTTACATTGGGGTGGGGGGGGGGGCACATGTGTCAAACCTCTGCACAAGACAAGCGTTGAATACAAAACTCCTCTTACCTTTGTATAAGATTGGTAAGTGTTGAACACGACACTCCTCTCTTTGTTGAACTTTCTCATCATCTCCATGGTCAGCCTGCGAATGGCTGGCTGGAAGTAGCTCTGTTCTGCGTCAATCATTATGCGCACCTCTTTCTCCGTGGCATACTGAGATAAAGAAGTTACAACAACGTAGGATGAATTAATTATTGATTTTGTTAGTTTAAAACAATGGAGTGGAGCTCAGAAAAATTATAAGTAAAATTAAAGTTCGATGAAGCTTTACCAGAGACAAGTCAAAATAACACAACTTTACCATTTTCATAATTTTTGCTTATTATAGTAATATAGAATATAAATTTCATTTATTTTTCTGAAATACAACTTATCAATTGAGAAAATGCATTCTGTATGTTATTTAATATATAAATATTATAAAAGAAACTGCTTGTCCACCGATGACGGATTACAGCTTCTTTGAATTCACTGAGGTAAAACATCACTAATACTTTTTTACTTCAGACTTTTAAAAACCCTTGATGGCTACATTATTCTTTTCAAAATTATCTGATTATTGGCTACATTATTCTTTTCAAAATTATCTGATTATTGGCTACATTATTCTTTTCAAAATTATCTGATTATTGGCTACATTATTCTTTTCAAAATTATCTGATTATTGGCTACATTATTCTTTTCAAAATTATCTGATTATTGGCTACATTATTCTTTTCAAAATTATCTGATTATTGGCTACATTATTCTTTTCAAAATTATCTGATTATTGGCTACATTATTCTTTTCAAAATTATCTGATTATTTTACACGCATTCAATATATCCAACTTCGCAGCGACACTCTCCAAAATGTTTTAAAGATTTCTTATTAAATAATTGTGCAACATTAAAAAAAAAAAATTATTATAATTTTTTAATATTTTTTTAAAATGCCGTTGAGCTGGTAACACTGTAGAAATAAAGTTTCTTGACCTTAGCAATTGTGTTTACTCTCCTGAGCATCCCCTTCATTTGATATTCTTCCTCATCTGTTATTCTCTCCACCAGAGGCTGAAACTGTCCTGTCTGAGGAGATAGAGAGAGTTAAATCACATGAATTGAGTAGAAGAAAACATTGGACAAATGCATCAATAATTATCTATTCAGCGGCATCTTATTCCCAGTAGACAGGATTTAAAAAAAAAAACAACTTCATAACATTAAATTTGTACTAAGTACCAACATAAATTTGGGCAGCTATTTTTTTTATATTAAAAAAAGGCTTAATAGTCATTCTGTGTGTAAATGTTGAAATATTCATTCTAAAACTAAAAGACATTCAGTGTGTAAATGTTCAAATACCAACTCATTCTAAAAGATATTCTGTGTGTAAATGTTCAAATACTCATTCTAAAACACATTCTGTGTGTAAATGTTCAAATACACATTCTAGTAGACATTCTGTGTGTAAATGTTGAAATACTCTTTCTAATAGACATTCTGTGTTTAAAAGTTCAAATACACATTCTAGTAGACATTCTGTGTGTAAATGTTGAAATACTCTTTCTAATAGACATTCTGTGTTTAAAAGTTCAAATACACATTCTAGTAGACATTCTGTGTGTAAATGTTGAAATACTCTTTCTAATAGACATTCTGTGTTTAAAAGTTCAAATACACATTCTAGTAGACATTCTGTGTGTGTAAATGTTGAAATATTCTATAAAAAAAAAAGAAATAGGGAAACTCTCCGACCAAATGGCATTGGAAGAATTAATGCCTACAAGTGAAAAAACATAAATTTACCTTTAAATTGGGCACAACCAGCACCTTAGACAGTGACCTATTTATCTCCAGCAGATTGTCCCAGTCCAGCAGATCTACTTCATGTCTGGGGAGATGATCATAAATAGATAAAACTGTTGGTCCTCTAATTTCTACTTTTATTTCACCTTCTCCTATATTTAAATTTCTAGATTAAGTAACAAATTAGTTTTTTTTATGTAAAAATATGTGCTGCATCCCACTTTGCCAATTTTAAATTAGATTTAAAACTTGTTTACAAGGCAAAAAAAGGTTTTTTGGTCAAAATGTTTTTGATTTTATATTTTATTTCACTGTATACAAATTTTCCTGGTGCTCCATTAGATAAAATGATAGGAGTAGTAAGTATCACCAAACTATCACTGATAGGAGTCTTACTGTCAAAATGATAGCAGTCCACTGACACAACGATAAGCATCTTACTGACACACTGACAAAAGTCTTAATGACACACTGATTGAAGTCTTACTGACACACTGATAATTTTTTTAATGATACATTGATATTAGTCTTAATGACACACTGATTGGAGTCTTACTGACGATGATAAAAGTCTCAATGACACACTGATAGAAGTCTTTCCCCTATAAACTAATTCATAAATTTGTAAATATGACTAAACTAAGTAATCTCATTTATCTTAGATCTCAGATTCCTAGGTAGCATTGTGTTTTACCTACTTAATTTGTGACTGGGTATCAATGGCACACTGATAGCAGTCTAGTAAGTATCACTGACAGCAGTCTAGTAGGTATCACTGACACACTTATAGGAGCCAAGTAGGTTTCGCTTAAACATCCACCGGAGTCATGAGGGTAAAAACTCATAACACATGGCAAAAATCTAGGCCATCGTTACAAACTTGGGATTTGCATCATCCTTGCTCTGTGCTGGCCACTTCCAAACTTTGTCAACGGTCAACAACCGTGACCCAGATCAGTAGGCCAACCATGTCAACCATTGGTCATTGCCTCGTGCATCTATTAACATCCTCAGCAGAGGAATAGCTAAGTTATCAAGAGTATCATTAGGGATCCTTCCTCTGGCATGTCTTTTTGTATATGATCATGTATTCTACAGCACCACTCCCACTGCCTGATTTTCAACCAGTGTTCCCTACGCAGATATCCACCACCCAGTTTCTCAACTAGAGTTCCCCTATGCCCTTCTACAGATACCCATAGAGATGTCTTTGATGGATACCGACCCCTCCACAGAGATGTCTTTGACAGAAACCCAGTTTCTTTTGCTCCCGTCTTTGCGCTGCACACCAATCTCACTCAGTCTGGCATCAAAATCCTCAAGTCCAAATCTCAACGTCCCTTTGTCAATCTGACCCTGTGTCGTCTGTAGCAGTTTGAAAAATTGTTTGATCGTCACCAGGACCTCAGACATCTGAAGCTGTTGGGAAAACGGTAATGTTGTATCCTAGAAGCATGTCCATTTCATAAACGTAATGTTGTATCTGGGTTTGCGCCCCACTCTTATTCTTTTCTATTTTTTAGGTAGGATATATGAAATTATATATTATGTAAGCTTAATTTATACTTTTTTAAATGTTTTGCTTTTATACTGATGAAGGCATTTGCCAAAAGGTTTACATTTGTATTTTGTAAAATCATCATTAAAGCTGAACATATATTGTTTTATTTACACAAATTGTTTGTGTCTAATTAATCTTGTATCTGTAAGCATGATGTCATAAATGTAATGTTGCATCTGTAAGCATGATGTCATAGATGTAACATTGCATCTGTAAGCATGTCATAAATGTCATTTTTGTATCTATAAGCATGATGTTATACATGTAATGATGTTTCTATAACCATGATGTCATAAATGTAATTTTGTATCTGTAAGCATGATGTCATGTAATGTTTTATCTATAAGCATGCCCATGCCTTAAAATCTAAGTCCAACAATGCTAGCAAGCGGCTGTAAAAAACTGCTGACCAAAGTGAAATTTATGCTTTCGTTTAAAATGGAAGTATTATGCAGCCCTTGGTCAAATAAGAGTGCATACCAACTGCTTGAGCAGTGCCAAGAGAATCTATGGCGTGCTTGTAGTGCCAAGAAAATCTATGGTGTGCTTGTAGTGCCAAGAGAATCTATGGTGTGCTTGTAGTGCCAAGAGAATCTATGGTGTGCTTGTAATGCCAAAGGAATCTATGGTGTGCTTGTAGTGTCAAGAGAATCTATGGTGTGCTTGAAGTGCCAAGAGAATCTATGGTGGGCTTGAAGTGCCAAGAGAATCTATTGTGTGCTTGTAGTGCCAAGAAAATCTATGGTGTGCTTACCAAAAGTGCTGGCTTGCCTAGGGCAGTGAGTTTTACTGCAGCAAATCCTGACTTTTCTGTGGCATCTAAATGACAGAAACATCAACAGGGTAACAGAATATAGATAAATATAGACAAGATGAAAGGACTATGAAGATACAAAAAATAATTAAACAACCCTTAAAAATAACATTTTTTGTATACAAACTTTATAAAATGATATACAGAGCAATGGTGGGGGGGGGGGGGGGGTGTGTTTTGCTGAAAATTTAAAAATATGCGTTGTCATCGCAATGAGTCTATGTGCCAAGTTACGGCTTGATAAGTTGACAGGAAGTGGGTCAATTAGCCGTCCAAAGATTTTGCCAGCCACCCACGAACAAAAGTGAAGTTAATATAAAGGATTAATGTGACAGCAAACCATTATTGAACTTACGTGACACAGCGTCGATACAGTTGAGGAAAATCTGCATGTTCTTGTCGCACTGGTCTTCTCCTTCATAGAAGTACGTTCTGGCGCTCATCACTTTCTCACGCCTGTCTCCGAACTCTTCGTGTGCCCGGTACTTGGTGCCAGCCTCTCTCACTGTGGAAATCAGTTTCAACATTAAGTACGTGGCGGACAAGCGAGGGTCCCCACAGATACGAAGGCTCGCTCCATTTTACAACACTGCCACACACTTTCATATGCTCGTAATTATAAAAAAAAAAGCTATTCAGAATGATAACAGAATAAAAACACACAACAGAGCCAACAACGAACCCATAAAATTACTGTTTCACTCGGTTCAAAGTCCTATATCCTACAAAAATTTACCACATAACTGCTACTTAGTATATTTCTCAGCATCTAAAAAAAGGAAACCAATCGTCATCTTCCATTTTTTCTTTCTACATTTACACGATTACTCATTAACTTGGAGTTTGACTCCATCAATGTTGTTAACGAAACATTAAGCTAAGAAACCTGGGATAAAATTTCTTTAAATATTGCTATATTATTCACGTTTCAATATGAATGATACAAAAATTTGAAGCAATAGAGTATTTAGTTGGTATTATATAGCTGCTGACTAAATATCACAATGAAAATATAGAGTCTAACTACTGTTATTAATATTCCCTCCAACGATAATTCGAAATTTTTTTTTTAGTAAAGTGTTACATGTGGCACAATTATAATAATGGCACAAAGTCTTCTTCTTCTTCTTTTTCTTCTGATATATTTTGAGAGCTCACGAGCAATGTAATGATCATTCTGGCTCCTATGTTTCAGAGGGGTTCGCGATGTAAACTGTGCATGGTTTTGAAGGGGATACCTAATATGACCGATATATTTGAAGCGATAGATCATTAGTCTACAAGTGCATCTGCGTTCTAAACATGATTGAAAATCTAATCAAACGTAATTAATCACGAACTTAAATATATTTAATATGTCCTGCAGTCATATGAATGCCCAACATTAAATATGCAGACTAAACATTTTTAACACTGAATGATATTTTTTTAGAACTCTAAATTTACCTCTATGTATTAAAACTACTACATAAATGGCTAAATTAGTTTATGTTATATATATATATATATATATATATTTTTATATTATATATAATATATATATAATGTATATATGGGTAATTTGTAAAAAGAAAGATAAAATAAATATTTCTTTATGGAGGAAGCAATAGATTTGAAGGTTAAATTGAAAATAATTCAACTACATTTTAAACATTTGAAACAATTGAAAATTAAAATTTAAAAAAATACTACAAAAATAATTCAGATACACACCTTTCATTACGTCTGCAATACAAATGTTTGCAAATTTATGTAAAACAAGTTTTGAGACATTTGTGTAAAGTAAGTGTTACTTATGTTCAAGCAGTCTAGCAATTTATTGAACACTCATGCAGAAACCCCATCTTTAAATCCAGAAAATGATACATACCTGCCTTTGGACATCCATATGGTAATATAACGCAACAATAGTTTTATCGTGAAAAACACTCATGTGCTTAAATTAAACCAAGCTAAACAAATGACAAGTACATTTTGAACTAGTGAATCTGCAAGTATTTTATACATACTTTTTAATGCACTCATTTACAAAGGAAAAGACAGTTTTTCAGCAGCAAATTTTTACCCACCAAATTGGCTACATACACATGAAGGAAATAAGTGGAACTAAGTATAGGAAAACGCCAAACTTAGTGCCATGTGGGTGCAGCCATTGTAAAATTGTCATCCAGATTCAACACATTCCCTTCCCTAAGGGCATTTTTCAGATAAGGGACGGTTTCCTATGCACAAGCCAATAGACATACTGAACAACTTTGTAATATTGCACAAGATGAACAGCGTCCCATCTCAAAACGCTTCAAGGGAAGTGACCACAAGGGCTCAAGTGACCTAGCCATCACGCCATTGTATCTTGTACCAACATGCCCGCCAGGGTGAGCTTGGATAATAAACTGATTCAGAATTATAGGACCTTGACACTACATGGCATGTATGTCATCGTCTCCTTCACTTGTTAACTCTCAAATATACTTGGTTTTCTGACATTTTTTTCTCTCTCATTAGGTACTTTTACAATTGTGCTATTTGTTCAATGAAGAACATAGCAAAAAATAAGATGTTATACATATCGTTGGATTCAGAATTGACGTTCAATTATTTGATACAAATTATAACATCACAGTTAATCATGGTTTTGATTACAGCCCAAAGATTATGTTTTTAAGTGTGCTAAATTTTTACAAAGATGTGAAAATACCACTAACAGGCAGAAGCAAAAAAATTAGTATCGAGACGTAAGTTAAAATCTTTATTATATCCATCAAACCATTTTTATAACCATAAAACTTTCAAGCAATTTTACAAACATTTGTATTAGTTATGCCACTTTTAAAAAGGCATTCATAAATTTTAAAAAAAACAGCGAAATTTAATTTTTTGTTTCTTCTTTTATTTAAAAAAAAAAATTTAACAAAACAAGGACAAGTGTTTCAATGAGTGAAATACTATGATTATTAGCAAATAATATAAGAAAATAGTTTTAACATTTAAAAAAAAAAAAAAAATACCTCACTGGGTACAAATAAACCACTATCTTATGAAATATGAGTATTTATGTTTTCTATAAAACTCATATATTTAACAAAGGGAAAACAATATTGAAGTCTTAGATTTTCGGTCTTTTTTAATAAACTTAATAAAAATGTGCACATTATTTCTTTACTTTTGGTAACCATTGCAGTTTTAACAGCATGCTGATTTAAAATCATTCCAATTTCTGCAGCAGAAACATGTCCATTGTCTACAAAGTTTTCCACCACCTGATAAATTCTGCTGAATTAAAAAAGGCTATAAAAAGATCTGAAAGCTTTAAGTCTAGACAATCAAGATATGCATTTTGTTTTCTTCAGACTAAAAGAAATGTGGCGATCAGCCCAACACTAGAAAAGTTATTAAAATGAAAGAATAAGTTGAATAAGTCTCTCTACGACTAACCACATGGTTGTCCACATTATTTGTATTTATTCCAGAGCTGACATCTTTAATCAACTAATTTTATCCCAGCTAAATCCACAAGGCACAGTGGTTGCGTTTAGAATAACCTACAGTGACAACAGAGCTAATAAGGGGAGAGACTGCAATCAGGTTAGTACAAAATAAAATGAGTAAAACAAAGGAGGGTTAAACCCGAAAAAATAAACGCAACAAAACAGCGAACGTGTCGGCAGAAAGCCTTCGTCAGCAAACAAAACAACAGAAAAAATGGTATACAAATAAAAATAAGAAATAGCACTTAGCTGGTAAGTAGTATCTGTGGGCAGCAATAGGAGTGTGGATATAGTTAGTTCCACAAAATTTCAGTGTGTTTTGACCCATGGCAACAAAGGGAACAAAAACTTACCCGTGATCACCACAAAATGCACAAAATCATCATCTTGTTTTTTACCTGGTTAGTGTCACTTCTTGACTTGAAATATAATCAACAACATCATTGGAAGATAAACGTTGAGCATTTTTTTGTATCATTTTGTGCTACCGGCCTTCAGGCAAGTTCGACAGGATTGGCAATGAGGCGGGCAAAAATCGCGATGTGAAAAAAACCGAAACACAATGCATGGACTACATTTTTTAAAATTAAAAATCTAAATTTACGCTTAAAATTGATATTTTTAACATATCTATCCATGAAATTATAGTTGAACATTACAAATAACTTTGGTATGTAAAAATGTGAGGAAAAAAATCCAAGTTATAATCCACCAATCACTGATGACCGAAAAGTTTTGTTGCATTAGGTGCATCCTTTTTTTTAGGTTCTCCCTTATTTGGTTTCACTTATTTCGTTATATATAACCTGATTGCAGTCTCTCCTCCTTATTATCATATACATGAATATGTTATGTTGTCAATGTATTTTTGTTACCGCTGTATTTGATTAAAAACACTGGACTATACAAATATTTCTCTCATACTGACCTGGATTGTCCACTTCATGAGATGTAGGCAGACATCCTCTAGGAGAGGACAAGGTTGGAAGAGAAGAGAAGAAGAAAAGTATTTAATGCAACACAAGAATTGATCATATCTAATTGATGCAATTGATAAAAGAACAATTTTTTTTTCTAAACTAGAAAACAGTGCAAGTATATTGCCTCTTTGATGTTTTACCAAGAGATTATCTGTGTGTCTTGTAACTAGGAGATTATATGTGTGTCATAAGAGATTATGTGTCTTGTAACTAAGGGGGTATATGTGTGTCATAAGAGATTATGTGTCTTGTAACTAAGAGATTATATGTGTGTCCTAAGAGATTTGTGTCTTGTAATGAAGAGATCAGCTGTGTGTTTTATAACTAAGAAATTATATGTGTCCTAATAGATTATATATGTCCTGTAACTAAGAGACTATCCTTGTGTATTGTAACTAAGAGATTATCTATGTCCAACGAGATTATATGTGTCCTGTAACTAAGAGATTATCTGTGAGTCCTGTAATAAGAGATTATCTGTGTCCGACGAGATTATATGTGTCCTGTAACTAAGAGATTATCTGTGTGTCTTGTAACTAAGAGATTATGTTTATTGTAACTAAGAGATTATTTGTGTGTCTTGTGTAACTAAGAGATTATCTGTGTGTCCTATGAGATTATCTGTGTGTCTTGTAACTAAGAGATTATCTGTGTGTCTTGTAACTAAGAGATTATCTGTGTGTCCTATGAGATTATCTGTGTGTCCTATGAGATTATCTGTGTGTCTTGTAACTAAGATTATCTGTGTCTTGTAACTAAGAGATTATGTGTCTTGTAACAAAGAGCTTATGTGTGTCTCGTAACTAAGCTCATGTTCTACTGGTTACTTCATGACTCACTCCATCTCTGCCTCCACAGCCTCCTCACTGGTCAGATCCTCCTCGGCACTGTAGTCCAGAATGGACTTCACCCCGAATTTCCGATTCCTGGTAATCAAAGGTTTGATCTCATCCTGGTCTTCCCCTGCCACAAAATGACCATAGAAGGTCAGCCGCATCATGGCCACAAACAATCTCTTCCCAAGAATCTTTCGAGACCATTTTAGAATCTGGAAGGTGAGACATTTGTAAAGTATTGAACCTTTTAACAAAAATTTATTATTGTTTTGTAACTTCTGATCTCAGATTGCGTACATTCACAAGTTGAGGGTAAAACTTTGGAATAAATGAGTGGAATCCAAAGATTTTAGTAATTAAAAAAATAATTTAAAGGTGGGAGATGTTTTCTGTCTAATTTATAACCAGATATTTGGGAAATATTTTAATTTCGACATAACATAATTAGACCAGGCACTAGTTACAGAACTGTCCACAAGGAAATAAAGATAGGGGAGTGTGGCAATAGTATGTGGTGACCTCCTGTTGGACAGTGGCCAACAACTAGCTCCTATTGGACGGTGGCCAACATCTTGCTCCTGTTGGACAGTGGCCAACATCTTGCTCCTGTTGGACAGTGGCCAACAACTTACTTCTCTTGGACAGTGGCCACCAACATACTCCTGTTGGACAGTGGCCAACAACTTGCTCCTGTTGAGCAGTGGGCAGACCTGGGCTTAGGTGGATGGATGGTGTGGAAAAAGATCAACAGCAGCTGGGAATCCAAGCATTGAAAAGAAAAAGCATCAGCTGAGTCTTAGTGGAAGGATGTGGTAAGGCAGGCCAAAGCCTTACACAAGGACTGTAGTGGCACAGGGATGGATGGAAATTATTTTTTTTTAAAAGATGGTAAAAAAGTGTGTGGGAGGGGGGTTGTGCATAACATACACCTTTGACCTCTGAGTATTGACCACACCAGTCCATTAAGCACTGTTTAAAAATATGTGAGGTTTTACAGGAAAGTCCTACACATTTCAATTGTTAAAGTCCTGTTTACTACACTACATGCGTGCTCTCCATATCCTGTCTCTATCGACCGATTTCACGCCCATTGGTCATCTATATACAGAGCTCTGCAACTGGTGTGCCGCCATACCAATGTGCAGCGAGAAGATGCTAGGTGTGCCGCGAGACGAAGCTAACAAAAAAAACAACAACAACAACATGAAGATGATACATTTTATTGCAACAACCAAAAAAAGTTATAAATTATTGAATAAATCAACAAGGTGTCAAACCTTTGAATTAAAATAGCATTGCACATTAGTAGGTTTAAATTGCGCTGGTCACGTGACAAAGTTACCACCTCAATGCGTCTGAGTCCGAAGCGACGACGGATGTCTCTGTGCTTGGGCCGTTGTTTCCACACAGACTTTTCACGCGTGTCCGTGTGGAATACTTCGACTTGGTGTTGACTCCTGGCTGACTTGGGTGTTGACTTGGTGTTGACTCCTGGTTGATTCAATAACTGTTTACACCACCTGGGTAACAGTTCATCACCGACAAATTAAAACAAACCCAACACGAGCTTTTAAAGACATCGGCTGAGGCGGCATTTTGAAAAAAAACCACAAAAAGTTTGAGAAGCACTGCAGAAGAGCGTGTTCAAAATCGTGGCGTTTTGTTTTGTGGTGTCGTCCCCCCCCCCCCCCCCCCCCCCCCCCCCCTAGTACTAGTTTGGTTCAGCCGAACGAAATGCTTAGGGCCTGCGCTAGAAATTACGTCACACGCACAGTGGACTACAGTAAGTCACTGGGCCTAAATATTACCTTTGGGATATCTAGTGGATTATTTGTGAAATCACACAGCAACACTACGACGATCATTACCACGAAACATTGTGGTGATTTTTTTTCCCCAAGTCTTTTTGAAGTACCGGTATTAGAAATCATAGATTTCATAAATGTTTTGTAGCCGTTGGCCTTTATTCGACCGTAGGCTGGTAGGCAAATTTTCCAAATCAACAAATCCCTCCTTCCTCAGTGCATACGTACTATATGGACGGCCCATGCAGATCTGCCTTAGAAATAATCCAGCGCGTATGTCAATAGCTGTGTTTAACATGCAAATGAAAGTGTAAAAGATCACTTTGGCTAGGTGGATTTTTGCTTTTTAATCATCAGCTCTGATTCTGTTTTTTTTTATAAAATCTTAAAATGAACTGTACAAAGCTGCTCACGTGGTGCCTTCTCAATTACAGATTTTTTTAACAGTGTTGCTAACGTAACACACGTGACAAAATTGTCACATGACCACTAATTCCAATTCCTTCGTTTCTACAGATGGCTTTAAAAGTTATGTAAATGATTTTAAGTACCCCCCATCCCCTAAATGTATATTAAATATACAGTGTGTTCAAATGCGGATTATATAATGATTATAATAGGACCTAACAACGTTTTAGAAGGGAAAACATTTTGGATGCTTACTTTGGTTTTTTTAAAGCATAGTGTAAGAAAAGTAATGTTACTTAATTTTTAATTTATGACTGAATATTTTTTTTTTATTTCAAAATGATAAGGGATTAACTTTGCTTTGTACAGTATTTTGAACGATTTCCACCATTTTAAATGGTAATATTACAACAATAAAAAATTTAAAAAAAAAAAGCTTTTTCAAAATTAATAAAGGACATTTTTAAATCAAAACTCAATACGTACTTATCAAATCTCTCTCTGACCCCTTAAATTTAAATAATTTTATTTTGTGGTGAGCTTTTGTATAGTATCTAATCATAAATTGTAAATATTGAATGCAATCTTAATAAAAGTGTGTTTTTTTCTTTTTTCTTTTTATTTTAGCGCGCAGGTCTACAAAATTACAAAGTCTTAAATTTTGAATTCCCTTCGATTTTAGAGGCCCTAGGCGTCGGCCCACTCAGGGCAATGCGGCCTTGGCTAAGCGGATTTAAACAATAGTGATATTTGATCACGACGAGGCGTGTTTGATGACAAGGGAACTTATCCACGTGTTTTACATCTAGAGCTTTGATTCCTTTCAAAATACAGCCCCCAAGTTTAAATAAGCACTGTGCGCATTTAAATGCTTTAAGATGTCCACGTTACTTTCTTTTAAACCGATTATTGCGCTTCAATGAAAATCACTTCGCTCTTTTTCAATGCTCTTTGCTGTGACTCGGCAGCGATTCCGATTGCATACCAGTGTCTAACACCCCCCCCCCAAACCCACATTGTAATTTTTTTCCTTAAAAAATCATTGTAATTTTTTTTCTTCAAAAAGCAACTGTCGACTATCCAACCCTAACCCCAAGATGCTAACCCAAGACCAGCGAGGTAGCTAGAGATTGTGACGTCCGCGACTGAAACCATCGCACCGATTCCAAGTCACCGTGAACACTAACTACTGTTACATCACCACAACCAGGCATCCAAGTCGAGGCTCGAAGACACACGCACTAGGGCCACATGTAGGTCAAACCTAGAATAATCACGTGTTTGGGGGCCCATCCACAAATGACCTGACGCAATTTTGTCTCCATCCCCCTCCCACCCAAATTGTGGCTACAAATATGTCACAATTACCCCATTTCTAAACGTGTAGCCTCCACCCCCATGTCCCGTGAGATGATGTTTACAAGAGTTCGTCAGTGCACCACGTGTGCTAATGTATGATGCCCCGTAGCGTACTAATTTCTGATGAACGTTCCACACTTGTGTAGAAAGCAAAAGTCCAGAGAATGAGACAGTGAGGGCGTTCTTTATTTCAAATGGAGATAATTCAAACCAGCATCGACGGCATCGTGCGAAGCAGACACACACCCCGGTCGCCATTGTCCCAGGGCGCCAAAATTTTCGTAATTTTTCCGGAAAATGGAAGCATGTATTTTAACGCAACTCACCAAAGCTTCGAAAGCAAAACATTGAAATAAACTGCTACGAGCAATTACTGCACTGTGGGGTAAAAAATCTATTGATATAAAGCACACACAAAATAATTGTGTCAAAACTGGCTCTTTCTACTGGCGGACTGCACGACAAGCATTCAAAACATCACTTGTTTGACCAGTAACCGAACTAAGCAGAGGGTGGACAAACATTTAAGAGACCGCATAATGATAGATAATATGCAATTATATGAAACGATTTCTGGTCCACAAAAAAAACTTTCCATCGCGTAAACAAGATAATCTGTTTGAAAATTTTATATTAAGTAACAAATTAAGCACGATTTTTTGTTTTTTCAGCTTGCAAATGGAAAAACCCAGATTTTACACAATATTTTCTTTATTTTTAAGGAAGACCATTCTTATTCAGTCTTCATCCAGACGTAAATAGAACGGAATTATCGTTATCTCCTAGACAAGAAGGTACACCAAAAAAAAGGGGGGTGGGGGGTCGGTGGTGTGGGGGAGGGGGGTCGGGGACTGTGGCTACGCTATGAGAGATCAAGGTTGTGTACTCTAACCACTCATTCATAATGCCCTATTTGAACTTCTTGCACGGTAACATGCAATCACATGACCAATGTAAAAACTCGGTAGCCATAACTAAAATAACATCACCAGCGCTAGGTGTTGTCTATCTTAATGCTGTTTGTCCTAAATCAGGGCTTCCCAAATCGGTGAGGGGTGGGGCTCGCACATGACATTTTGGGGGGTGCGAGAAAGCGTGGTTATATAAGACAAGAACAGAGGTGCCATATACTTTAAAGTTACGACAATAAAAGTTGATATATTATTAATATTTTGTATATTAAAGTTTCTTCACAGACATTTTACTCTATACGTCACAGCCACATGTTGATTTTTCAAGTTCAACAGTTCTCTTTGTAATTAAATTAACATATTAACATAAAATAGAATGCGTTCTTTCTGTTGCATTGTCATTGTTACTTTTGTGTGTGAATGTGGAAAGTGTGCCCAAAGGGGTGAGTATAGAAAGGTTGGGAAACACTGCTCTAAAGCCTTTAGTCAGGCAGGCTGGATGCAGAAACAATGAGACTCATAGTTGTTGTTTTTTTTTTAAAGACCAGTAGGAGTTAACAATGTTTGTGTGAAGAATTATTTTTTTCAGTTTGTTATAACCTGTATATGAATGAGCGATTCTTTATTTGTGTCTGTTTTTGACATTTGGTAGGTTTAAAGTTTAGGGGCTGTGCATATAAATGACACCAAAAAAAGACATTTTTGACCCTAGATAAGATAAGATTATTTTATTGATCCAAATAAATATAAAATTTTTATGATTACATTGTACATATTCATTTTCAGCACATAAATAAGTAATGGCATTTTCATTTACCACCCCCACATAAAATTTCTTACAAAACACTCCAAATAAAAACCCAAATAAAGTCTAAAAAAACAAGACAAATCAAACAAATTTTAAAAGCAAAAAGCAAGTAATATTTTTTTAAAAAAACATGCTAATTATATTAAGGAAAATATACATTTAAAAAAAAAAATCTAGGCTCATTTCCTAAATATGAAAAGCAGAAATTGTGAGACAAAAAAATGAATTAATAATAAAGAAAACGAATAATTATTATATAGCATTGCTCTTGACAACACCCTCTCCCCACCCCCAAAAACAACTTATTTGCAGAATGTTAGAAATGACGATTTCAAGAATGAAACTAGAACTAGAATAATACATGAATATAAGCTTTCAAAAATTGATTCTCTGAATTATATACTGAATTCTTCCAAATTTGCTGTTCCCTTAGCACTTTCTGAAGTTTCTAAATTTTTCACAAAATGCCCACATGACAATATATGAGGGACTGCCATTCAAGCTGTGTAAAGGAAATATGTTAAAGCTTTGAAATGAAAAGACAGTACAATCAAAAGAACATTTCAGCTAGATGCCTTCTTCAGCAGACAAAACAAAGCATAAGAAATGAGATTCAAAGACTTATCATGTCGGAAGCAGTCATAAAATTATCATATGTTGTTTGTTTCTTTCTGCATGGTAGTTTTTTTATATTCTGTTCTACATTTTATCAGGGCTAGGCAACCAAAGATAGTTAAAAAGGGTTCCCACTTTTTTAGCATTAATTCTGAGCCTGTCATTCAACAGTTGGGGAGGAGTGTAAATTAATAAAAATGACATTAAATTTTTTATGAATTGTTTGTTAAAAAAAAAATTAAAAACCAACACTATCTTCTGACATGTTGCCAATAAAATTGTTTTTAATAACTTTGCCTCCTCCATAACCACTGCCACTACCTTTGGATATGCCAATGATAAAACTATTTTTTAATGACTTTGTACCCTTTCAATATAATATATGTTGCCAGGAGTCATAATTTCAGCCAAAATATGTTGATATATCAATATATGTTAAAGTCATGAGGTTTAACTTTAAATGAGTTTTATTTAGCTTATTAATAAATAAGGCATGATCTACCTGAGAGCTAGTCCACTGTTCAATATAATACAATTATAATAAGAGTGGGCGCCTGCAGGGAGGGGGGGGGGGGTTAAGGGGGCACTTGCCCCCCCCCCCCCCCCCCC
>CAXITT010000247.1:1031175-1045256 GCA_964033795.1 Lymnaea stagnalis
TATCTATTAATTAATTTTGAATACATTTCTTTTAGCAAGATAGCTGTATTTCATATCAAATTAAAGTAAATTAGACAGAGAATAATAATATGTAAAATATAAAACAATATAACAACAATAAGTTAAATTTTTTAGGTAAAATTGTGAGATCAAATTTTTTATATTTTTAAAATTGCACACAAAATCTGAACTTATCAGACTACCATATGGTCTGTGTTGCTGATATCCTATTCTGCTTCAATCCCCAAAAAGTGTATCCATTTTTGATCATAATGCATTTTACATTTTGAAAATATTCCATTTTGTTACGGAGTTATACCCATTTTTGTAACGTTAGGAGTATTCTTATCTGAATCCTCACTGTTGCAATAGTAACAAAGTGGTTTTGAAAAAATTTCATAACTTTTGAACTACTTGAGCTAGAAAGTTGATCTGAGTGTTTTTTTAATCCATTCTCTAGGCTCTATACATTCCTGGTATTTTTATATTTTAAAAAATGTTTTGAAATTTTTATGAAATTGCCGACAGTACCACTATTACTAGTATTACTATTACTATCAGTACTATCACCATTCTATTACTATTTCTGTTTACCGACCCATCAGAATGCTGAAAATCATCATTGGAATCAGATTCAAATGATTCATGGTTATATTCTGTTGTTTCAGCATCAATAATTAGCAATAAAAGTTATTTTATTTGCAAAATTTACTACCTACGTGGTCTAGCAACAGCTGACATGCTTGGAGTGGGCGTAGCCATGGCTTTGTTTACAAAATTTTCTTATTTTAAGAGCCACAGGAAACGAAATAAACTACATTAATGATATCGACAGTATAATGTATACTGTGGACTGTGGGTTGGCACGAACGTGACCACTCAAATCGATTGGCACGGAAAGAGTTAACTTATATAAATGCCTAGGCTATACAGAACAGGTACATAGATTAATCTATATTAAAATTAATATATTAGATATTTCTGTTACCTTTTTCTGGTTGTTCACCAATACTTCTAGGGAGCACAGATGAAATACCATGAGAGCACGAAATAATTCTGATGTCCGTTTGCTTTTGTAAGCTTCCTTTGCATTCTCGAAAGTCAAATCAATTTCTGGATGTTGGTGATTTCCTGTTAACGTTTTCCATTTAGGTACTTGAGCATGGGTGTAACTTGATTCTTGTTGTTCTTCAAGGTTCGTTTGTGTAGATTTGAAACATTTTAAATTGATAAACGAAAGATTTAGATTGTTTGCATTATTGCAAGAAATGGGTAAACATAATCGGTTCACAAAAAATCTACCAACGAATTTACCGGCGAAAATACTTCTGTGTGCCATTGCATCACCACCATCCGTTTACCCTATTCACATTTATTCACAATGTATTGTGAAAAGGTGAACGTACTGTACTTTTAGTGGAGAGTAACAAGTTACAACACTGACACAGAAGAGGTCACATTGCCTTCCCTTTAAGTGTGTTTCATAAACAACACGACGTATTTGGGTCAAAAGGGGAAGCAACTCTTATTTTAATTTAAGGGGGGGGGGGGATACACCGTGAAAAATGGAAAAAAAACTTTTTTCGATTTAACAGTAACCATTGATATCAAATTAAAGTGCATTCAATTATGCACAATTATATGTAATTATTTTTAATTCAGGTTAAATAGTTCTTGAGATATGAATTTTTTGTTAGAAGGGAAGTGTATCAGAATTGAAAAAAAAATAAAAAAATCCTTATACTTTTTCTATCTCAATTGTATTAAAACAAGGATGACCTCCCTAATAATTGTTTAATACAATGATCAGTCCTTTAAATATGGCGGCTTCCATGGAAATAAACAAAATTTGTTAATATTAAAATTGTCTTAATATTTTTTATCATTTGTTTATACAATGAATAGTGATAACAAATATTCAAAGAATCGAGCGTTTCATGAAAATAGATGTACTAAGTCTAATATTGGACCCAATGAGGATATTTTAAATGAAATAAATTTATTAAAACAATCTGATTCCATTGAATCGTTGAATATGACTTTGACTTACTCCTTGACTTTGACTAAAATTTAAATTTAGTGGTCTTGATACCAAAGGCCACGCCCACCCAGAGCAAGTCAGAAATTAAATTGATAGACATGTATGGAGTAAATGGTTTTCATTTAGATTAAAGTAAAAATTAAGACATCTGAAAATCATTTCATTAATTTTTAATGTTTATAATAACGGAATCAGCAGAAATTAATTTATTTAGGCCAATTTTTTTAAACTTTTACCATCCAATTATTTTTTAGTAAATTTGTAGATATTTATCCCCAAAATGCGAACGAATCAATGAATAATGTTATATTGAAAATGTGCCCTATCATGGCTTAAGAGCTGCCCACATTGGTGTTGACTTAGCAACCCTTCTTTTCAATGATGGTTCCAAAGTATTGGAGGCTCCTCTAAGATTTTGCAGCTTTCCTTTGGACAGTTTACTTTCAATTATTTCATTATGATGGGTGCTAAGCGGATATCAAAGGCACAAAAAACAAATGAATAAATAAGTCCTTAGAAGATAGAAGAACCAGATGAAGGCTTCAATTTGGGTTAGAAGAGTCAAAAGTTGAAGCTAAATTACATCCTTATCTTTCAGGGGGGTTATTAAAATTATAAAATTTATTTACTTAATGAACAAAATTATTGCGCGTTCATTCAAAAAATTTCGACATTTAATTCACATAAAAAATGATAACTTTTTTAAATATCAACCAATTTGTTTAAAATTTTGCAAGATGCTATATTATATAATTGTCTATGTCAGGAATTAGGGATATTGCAATATATTAATAAGTACACATTTTACAATTGTTATAGAGAGCTTGTTTACATAATATTTCTCGTGCGTGCCCTCTGATTGACCCCGCATGAGACGCTGTGTTCACAAAGGGGTGTGGCTTAGGCCTTTGAAGTATTCTTGTTTACACCGCCAAACTACTAAAAATAATTAATCTGTTCCAAGTAGTGTTTTGTAGAATGATTCTGATGGTTCTAGAAATGCCATGTAGCTTGTCGAAGGCAGGGCTTAGGCGTCGGTAGACCCACCTATATAAGGGATTGACAGGCACGGACGAAAAAAAAAGGGACGGAGATTTTTCACATAGATTTTCTTAACATTATGAGGCGTGTTTTATTCTTTGTGTATTTGTGTGCTCCTACTTATATGTGTTTATTTCGCATTATTTATTGGCATCATTATTTCTAATTGTATTAACTGTGTACCGGTACGAGATCTACCATACTGTAAGTTGAAGATTGTAATTTTATTTTATTTTATTTTGTAATTATCTTAAGACATAATAAATCTTAATTAATTGTAACTAGAAACTGTTTTGGGTCGTATCTTTAATATTGTTGATTCTATGGTATCGTCCTTTGTTAGGCACTGCTTACAACGAGCCAATAAAAATTAAAATAGGAGATTAATTTCTCCCAATACAAGTCAGTGCGTAACGCAATCCTTCAAAGTTTTATTTTAAAATGTCAAAATTAAGATACTTTGGGATGCTTTGATACAAAAAGTATTCAATAAATTACATTTTTCCTAGTTGTTGCCAAAGGTAATCCATATTTCTGTATGGTTAGAAAATTGTTATAAATTTGAGCTTAAAAAATTCTAACTAATTTTTTTTGTCTGACATGTCAGTTTTCAGCATCCTATTTTTCTTTTTTTTTTTCAATGTTAGCAAACTATTATGTTGCACTACTAATGGTTATTTTATATGTTATTATGGTAGAATGACCATTCGTCTAGCTTCAGTGAAAATTTGACACTTGTAACTGAAATAGTTTTTTTTTGGTGAATTTTTTAGTAGTTGACCTGTGTTCAAGGTGTACCTCCCCCCTTAAGGATTCTTCAGGTTGAAAAAGTAAACCATTCCTTTACGGAGTGGCTATAGGTACCCGGGTACCTATAGCTGCATGGGCTATTCGGACCCAGCTGGTCACGTGAAGTCTTTATATATTCGGTTGGTCACGTGATGGTTATGACGGATACTTCCTGTTGGTTTGCCATCTTAGGGCCATTATTATCAATCAAGAAATGTGCCATATTTTGAAGACTTTCATGTAGCGTTGAAGAAACACGAAGAACAATGTCACGTACAGCTAAAAACAAGTAAGAATACGTGTATGTTTATAATTTTATTGTATTTTTTTATTCTATTTTAAATATAGTTCTATAATCATTAACATGACATCACTCAAGATTCAAGATCAAATTTGCTTTTTTTTTGGCGGCAAATCGGCTACTGTCTTATCTGTAATTGTAATGAAAAGTTTGGCTACGGCTATTCGGACCTAGTATCAGAAGTGGATACTTCAATTTTAATTCACCGCAAAAATTATTAGTATTCACACTTCCCATAAAACAAATGTTCTTTTGAATAAAATACAATTTGGAGAGATCAGCCCGCGGCCGCCATCTTGGTACTAAATGTATCCCTAAACCTTAGGGACCTCGGAATGGCCCGGAAATACCCGAAAAACGGGTATCGTGATTTTGTTTGTCAAAATGGCGACCTCCACTTTTTAATTTACCGAGGCTAGTGTTGTTTGGATTTTTTTTTTCTGATGTTAGTTTTGTTAGTTACGGTAATTCTAATTCCGCCCTCAACTTAAACCAGACATGTTTGTTGTTCATTTGACACTTTTCTCTTAGAAAAAAATGTGATTGTTTGACTTTGAAAATTGAAGGTAAATAACATCTAAATTCTCGCCTTCATATTTTTTTTGTGTGGAAAACACACCTTTTAAAAAAAAAATACCACTTTTAGATGAATTTATAAATTACAACATATCCAAAATTTGTGAGGTTAGGGCCAATACATTGGTAAGATATCTTCATAATTTTTTGTCACGTGACCCAAAATTACCTATTATCGATAATTGACTTTTTAAAAGTAAATGCCTAGATGTACTTTGAAAATCTGGCACAATAGTCAATAATAATTCATTTTAAAACAAATTAACATAATTGAATAGCATCAATACTTATTTGTCATATGATCTGCTGCTTTTTAGATAATTAATTGGGGAATGTGATTAACATTACAACTTAGACAATTAATTATATAGTAAATTATAAAATTATAGTATTTGTATTATTATTATATATTACTACATATGTATATATTATAAAATTATTGTATTATTATTATATATTTATATATGTGTGTGAGTTCCCTGTGAGTCTAGCATTAGCTAGCCTCATTCCAATTTATTATTGTAGGACCTATTACTATTACATATTTTTGTAATGATATTTTTTATAAATTAAAAAAAAACTAAATAAAAATTTTAAAAAGATATTCTCTTACCTTTGATATTGAAATATCCTATATTCACTCACAAATCACAATATTTCACATGAAAAATATCATATAATCCTCAGTATTCTTAAAGAAATAACACACTTTCTGCCACAATAATCAATAATCCAAGAATTACTTAAGGTATAACTAAAGAACAATCATAAAAACTTATACTTACTAGAACTTAATTTATTTTCAATCAACTGCCAAAGTTGATTCTACCAATTCATGTTGATTTGTGAAACACCTTTACTAACTTAAAATAAATGACATACTATTTTTTGGTAATATTCAGACATTCATATGATATGGGACTAAAATGCATATATAGAAAATGGGAAAATAAAAAGTGTAATCGCCAGTTTTAACTAAATGAAACAAATAATCCCTTTATTATTTGTTTATACTTATAAATGTTAAACAATTCCACATAAAATTTGAAATTAATATCTAAAGAATATTTTTATTATTATGATTTTTGGGAAATTTAAAAACAAATATTTAAACAAAATTAATTTATTTATTTCAAATAAGTGACGCGTCAGCATATTTAAACATTTTTTAATGGGAAAATAATACATTTTTTTTCCTAAATTTTTGCGTCATATTGAAAAAAAAAACTTATATTTTGTGGCTTTATTTAGAAGTATGTTCTCTGCAAATATTATATTTTTGTCTCATTTTATAATAAAGTTATAAGAATTTTAAAAAGGCAAAATGAGGGTCACAAAATGTGGAGGAAAATCCCATAGTGAAACAGTGGTTTTGAGGTCCCTACTAAAAAATTCATAACTTTTTAACCACTTGAGCTAGAAAGTTGATCTTGATGTTTTTGTAATCTATTCTCCAGGCTCTATACAGCTGTAGTATTTTTTTATTTTTAAAAATGTTTTGAAATTTTAATCAAAGTGCCTAACTAAACCTAACATGAACCCTAAAATGTATCCCTAAACCTGATCAATCTGAATTAGCTTAAAGAACTTTTAATAAAAAAATTCGCTGTTTCAGATTGAGCGGCCCACGACGACTTTTGTTGTGGATTCACTCCCTTTATTTTTTTCTATTTTAAAAAAAAGAGTTACATTTTCGGAATTAAAATTTTATTGGTTGATTAATTATAATTTTAAAATTTTCATTTGTTGGCTCATTATCATATTTCTTTTGTTCCGCCATATTTGATCAGGGCTACCACACCTTGGGAAATTTCCCAAGATCTTGGGAATTCACGACCCCCCTTGGGATCTGGGGAATAATTTTGGAAATCAGGGAAAACTTGGGAAATCTTACCTGGGGGGGGGGGGACCTTTTATTATATTTTTCGAAAAAAACGCAACCAATATGTGATAAAGAATAACGTGAAAATAAAGCAAAATAATTTTTAAAGTAACAAGGCAAAAAATAAATTGTTTTAATTTTCTTTTCTGATTTTAAATCCACTCATCAAATAAATAACTCTTCTGATATTAAAATTATTATTATTGCGAATTGTTGCAAAGTTAATAATTAAAGAAAAATTCAATTTTCTCTTCTATTTTTGTTAAAAATTGAAGATTTACAAATTACATCCAGGTTTTGACTGTTTATTAAATGGGGGGGGGGGGGTGGTCTCGGAACCTTTATCATTAGGCTATGTATTAGAAATTAGCAACCAAACGAAAAACAGTACAAGCCGAAGAATGTTGCAAAGTTAATAATTAAAGAAAAATTCAATTTTCTCTTCTATTTTTGTTAAAAATTGAAGATTTACAAATTACATCCAGGTTTTGACTGTTTATTAAATGGGGGGGGGGGGTAGTCTCGGAAACTTTATCATTAGGCTATGTATTAGACATTAGCAACCATACGAAAAACAGTACAAGCCGAAGAGTGAACGATAGTAGTGTTCAATCAAGGATCCATGCCATAGTAAAATTTGATTATTTCAATTACTCATACTCATACAATGTATTCAAAATATAATGCATCTGAAAAAAATCCAGCCTAATTTTCATCAATTGGAAAAAATATTTGTGGATTGAAACACAGTTAAATAAGATATTAAAAGTATAGGCCTACGTTGTAGGATTATAAATGAATAACACATTTAAAAGTATGTTATTTTGTTGAAAAAATCATTATAATAATGTAAATTTACAAGAAAAAAATAAAAATTCTTATTGTTTTCATAATAATATCAATTCATTTTAACTACAATTATTATTAATAAATTTTGCTTCATTGCTTTGCAAACCCCACTTCTAATCAACAGACTTACAATAAGAAAAATCATTTTTTGATGAAGAACCTTTTGCCCTTGTAAAAGGAATTCTGTGTTGATTAGCCTTGTAAGCTTTGTTTCCAAGTGACTTCTATTATACATGTATTGTAGATGATATTTTTACCAGAGAATTCGGAGGTAATATTTAGTAGCCTAACTCCAGTGGGTATTGATATTTTGGATTATAAATTATTTTTTTTAAACAAATTGTTTGTTTCTTTTATGTGATAAACATTTTTTTAAATGTCTTTTTCAATAAATTTCAAACAAATAATATACCTTGTTTTTCCGGGGCATTAATTCAATCTATTATTACATTAATTACCTAGGAAAACCCCTTTTTTTAAAAAACTCTTATATATTTTTATGATCTTGGGAAATCTTGGGAAATTTGTTCACCAATTCTTGGGAAATTTTAAAAATGTGAGTGGCAGCCCTGTATTTGATATCTTGTGGTCCCTGTGGGCTGTGGGGTGTGGAGATGTATTCATTTTGTGTCTATATTTTCGTTGGAACCTGAAACAAAGTGTGTAAAAGTGTATTTCATGAAACTGTAATTTGGATTTTCATTATTTCTTTAGTTTATAATTATTTGGGGCCCCTTTTTTTATTGTTTTGTGTTAATTTTATAAATGTATAGTTTCCTTGCCAAAGTGTGAAATTTCACGTGTTTTTACTTGTGGATTTACGGCTAATTTTTATGATTCAGGTTAGGTTTAAGGATCGATTTAGGGTTAGGGTTAGGCATAGGGATAGATTTAGGGCTTAGGGTCATGGTTAGGCATAGGGATAGGCGGATAGGTGTATCCCTATGCCGCATGCCTAACCCGGTTAGGCATAGGGATAGATTTAGGGTTCAGGTTAGGCTACCGGCATAGGGATAGATTTAGGGTTCAGGTTAGGCATAGGGATCGATTTAAGACAATTTTTTCATACATTTTTAACGTTTTCTTCCAAATTTTAGCAAAGGTGAATTATTTTATTTTTCCATGGCCGCCATCTTGGTTGCCTCGACCCGTGAACACTAAAAGTGCACGGGTCGAGGCAACCAAGATGGCGGCCATGGAAATAGATGCGGGTCGCTCTCTCTTAAATTACCTTTGAATAAAAACATACTAACATACTTACTTCTTTAACTCTTTCCATGCTAGGGGTTTTTCCACGTTTTTCCCAATTCGGAACACCTTAAATATGAATCTATTATTCACTGTTGCAAACAAGGAGTTAAACGCAAGTCAAAGTCTGCAACGACAACAGGCCAAGGTCAAAGAAAATCACAAGACAATAATAATAGGCTAACTTTAAATTTAGTTGGTTTTGTCATGTAATAATTCTTTCTCCAAGCCAATGATTATTACCACCGTAAATGTAGAGGACGTAAATGTAGAGGACGAATGCCACTATTTTATCGATGGCCGCGACTAATCTTAATGTAGCCTAATCCCTAAATCAATTTGCCATAATTAAAGTCTTTAATTTAAAGATGTATAGGCAGGCCTAATTTAGTAAATGTAGAGGACGAATGCCACTATTTTATCGATGGCCGCGACTAATCTTAATGTAGCCTAATCCCTAAATCAATTTGCCATAATTAAAGTCTTTAATTTAAAGATGTATAGGCAGGCCTAATTTTAATGAATGGTAATTATATGGGGGGTCTGGATATTGATATATGTTATTAATTATATAATTATACCAATGTATCATATTGACTGCATGTTTATTTTCTTTCACTTGAGAAAAGAGGCGCAATTTGTGGATAGTATGACTCATGACAACGCTAAGTTTGTTTGCAAGGCAAGGGCATCTTACTAAAGACTAAAGAAAGAACGAGTGAACTCAGCAACACAGGCATCCACCCATATCTAAAGTAAGTCTTTTCCCCCTTACGCTCTCTCAGAATAATTCTCCAGTCAATAGAATAGAGTGGATGTAGCATTAAAGTTAGAAATGTAATACGTATCTGTTTTTATATCTTGACCCTGATTTTTGTAGTGTATGGGTAAGGCTAACATATAAATGTAAGATAAATGTGTAGTTAATTTTAAAGTCATGGATTTGGTAAGAGTTCAGTCTCACCCTAAGCGCAGTGTCAGTGATAACTTTGCGGTTTTTCACTGAGTATCGAAAAAAAAGACGCATGTGTAACATGTACGTTACGTCCGAGCTCTCACTTGCAGGCGTTAATTTACAACTATCTCTTCCTCACATTTATAAGATGGAAGTCCTTGGTAAACACAAATGATTTTAATACAGCAGCTGAACATATTTACACTTTTTACAGAAGAAACATGTCAATGAAAATACACTCCAGCCATCTTTCCTTGCTCGTGCCTACACACGCTCTCTCTTCTGTTCTCCATCACGTGATCTTTTACCAATCATTCTTCTCACGTGACATTCACCCCCCTTCTTCAAAAAAAATGTTTTATTCTTAAAACATTTTGGGTTATAATACAACAAAATTAATCTTAATTAAAATATTCATTGCAATTGAACAATTCTTGTTTTGCAAAAATGAAATGCTTACAATATTTAGACATAGAAATCAAGAAAGAAAAATCTGCAGAACTTCAACAGTCTGTACTGAAAATGAAATAAACTGAAATTCTAACACATCTGTAATTTTGTGTAGTTCAAATAACTTGTAATAAGCATAACACATAAAATTAAATATGTCATATGATAGATCTAAAGAAATGTTGTTGCCTATCATTTCTTTTTTAAATATGCATACTAAGACAGTTCGTTTTTCTTTTTTCTTTTACAGAATGTCTGTATTTGTTGTCATTCTGCTTAGAATGTCTGCAATAACATTGTCTTTTCCTTTAACAGATTTTATGTCAAATTTGTAATCTGCTAATAGCATTGCCCAACGGTTGACTTTTGCGTTGCTTATTTTCTTCTTGTTGAATGCTACTAATGGTTTGTGGTCTGTGAGTAGAGTGAATGTTTTACCTAGCAGGTATTTTTGCAGTTTCTGTAGAGCCCATACTATGGCCAGACATTCTCTCTCTATCGTGCTATAGTTCTGTTCAGTTTTTGTCAAATTCCTGCTCAGATATTGTATTGGATGAAGAACACCATCATGCTCTTGCATAAGGCAGGCTCCTAATGCAATACATGATGCATCAGTTGAAACAATGAAAGGTTTGTCACATTGGGGTGTGACTAAGATGGGTTTCTTTCTAAATGCTTGTTTAATTTTTTCTAATGCCTTGAAACAATCTTCCGAAAATTGAAATCTTCTAACATCTGTGTGTTTTGTGATTTCTGTCAGTGGGTGAACAATTTCAGCATAGTTTTCAATAAATGGTCTGTAGAAATTGCATAATCCCAGCAGGGCTTGAACTTGCTTTTTTGATTTTGGGATTGACAAATTGAATATTTTATTTTCATTCTCTGTAGTGGGAGTGACTTTACCTCCTCCTATTCTGTATCCCAGAAAATCAATGGATTTCTTTCCAATGTTTATTTTCTCAGGTGAGATTGTAACATTATGTTCCTTGAGTCTATTTAGTACAGCTTCAAGTGTATGTATGTGCGTTTCCCAATCTTTAGTATGGATGCATATGTCGTCGACATAATGTACAACATTTGGGATTCCTTGTAACATCACTTTCATAAATCTACTAAAAGTAGCTGTACTGTTGACTAATCCGAATGGCATCACTAACCATTCATACACTTCATCCATGGCTATAAATGCAGTGTATTTGACAGAGGTAGGATCCATGTTGATTTGCCAAAAACCTCTGTTTAAATCAAATGTAGTGAATATTTTGGAATTACCAATTCTGTCTACAATATCTCTTGGATCTCCTATGGGTTCATGGTCTAATTTTGTGATATTGTTAAGTTGTCTGTAATCACAGCATAGACGAATTTTTCCATTCTTCTTCTTGACTATCACAGTTGGTGAGGTATAGTTAGCTTCAACTGCTTTTCTGATTTTGTTCTCTTTGAGAAGATAGTCAATTTCTTGTTTTACAGTGTCTCTATAAGCCATTGGAATAGGGTATACCTTAGTTTTGAATGGTTCATGTTCTAGCAGTTGTATTTTATGAGTCACCGTTTTTGTGTTTCCTGTTTCTTTTGTGATGACCCCTTTGTAATTTTGAAAAATTTTCATCACCCTATTTTTCATAATGTCTGGTATGTCAGATGATATGATTTCCATGTTGGTGTTTTTCTTTTTCATTGTGTCCATATCATTGTCATTATTCTCTTTGCAGATGATATTTACTGTTTGTGTTTCTCCTTTATTGTCACCATATGCTCTTAGTTTATCAATATGCAGTTTTTTCACATGTCCTTTGATATTGACATTATATGTGACATCACTAAGTTTGTCCACAATCTTGTAGGGACCTTGCCATGTGATTTCATTCTTTGAATTTGGCAATAACACTAATACTTGTTGTTCTGGCTCAAATGTTCTTAATTGTCTGTGTTTATTTTTAATTTCTCTATGTCTTGTACTTTGCTTGATTAGTCTTTGTTTTGCTGTTTCAATACTGTATAATATCTTATCTCTGGTTTCAGACATTAATTGATATCTGTCCTGAATGGCATCTTGCTTGCTTATAAGTCTTTCTTTGAAATTTCTTAAAGGACTTGCAGGGTTTTGACCAAACATTAATTCAAAAGGACTAAAGCCTGTGCTTTCATGCCTGCTGCTGTTATATGCAAATAACACTAAAGGTAGATATTCATGCCATTTGTCTTCATGATCAATTGTAACTTTTGTTAGCATGTTTTTGATTGTTTTGTTCAGTCTTTCAATTACTCCATTTGATTGTGGATGGTAAATTGTGCTGTACACTTGTGTAATGTCCAGCATTTTCATAATAGCTTGTGTCATCTGTCCTTTGAATTGGCTGCCATTGTCTGAAAGTATGGTTTGTGGAAAACCATATCTGCTGAAAACATTGAGTAGTGAAGTGCATATATTTTCTGCATCTATTTTTTTCAGTGGAACAGCTTCAGCCCATCTGGTGGCTATGTCCACTATGGTAAGAGCATAAATATGTTTTTTCTTTGACATTCTCTTGAATGGTCCTATTAGGTCTATGGCAATTTTCTCAAACAGGAAGTTTGCCTTGTCAGACGACTGTATTGGCGCTGTGTGTTTTCCATCTCTGGGATTGTGTCTTAAACACACTGTACACTTCTTGATGTATTCTTTTATCTGTTTACTCATTTTAGGCCAATAAAAGTTTTCTGCTATTGTAGCAATTGTTTTCTTGGCGCCCATATGCCCACCTAAAGGACTATCATGTGTCATTTTTATAATAGATTCCTGTAATTTCTCAGGCATAACTATTCTTTTATATTTTCCTGCTTGTGCAATGTTTATCAATATGCCCTTATCTAGTTTATACTGTTTATTGTGGCCTGTTTCATTGTCTTTGCTGAGTTTCATTTTTATTTCATTTATTGTTTTGTCTTCTTCTTGAAGTTTCTTGAATTCTTGTTTTGACATAAGTTGGCTTCCCATGGGAATGTTGTCTTCAACTTCAATGTCTAATTTTTCTTTTCTTTTCATGGAGGCTCTGGTTTGTACACTAGCACACAGTTGATGGTTGTTGTCACACTATGCTTTGAACATTTCATCTGAATTGTCAACAACACCTTCAATGTTTCCTATTATGAGATCACAAATGGCATCTTTTAAAACTCTGGCACGAACTTCACCTTGAAACCAGGGTGAGTTGATGTTAAGAGTAGCAGTTTTACAATCTCTCTTTGTGCCATCAGCCATTAATAATGTGTCTTGTTGACCATCATATTCATTTTCTTGTACCATTCTGCTGTGTACAACAATTGTTGTGCATCCAGAGTCTCGTAGACACATGCATTTTCTGTTATTAATATATACTGGGTAAAATTTAAGTTTCCCATGACTATCAATTGTGGCCACAGTATCACTTGATCTTGTTGATTCTTGTTTCGTTTTTTCTGTATCCTTCACATCTTGGTAGTCATTCCTCCTCCATGGCTGATCATAATCTCTGAATCTGGAGTTATGGTTGTATCTGCCTCTCCATGATTGTCTACCTTTGTTTTCAAAATGACCTTGTCTTGATCTTTCTTCTGTTTTCCTACTTATAGGGCTTGCATTAGGTGATACTCTGTTTGGTTCTCTTTTATTGTGGTAACAGTGTTTCGCCATGTGTCCTGGCTTGTTACAGTACCAGCAAATAGTATTTCTATTGCCTGAGTTTGGAAGACTCTGGTTTCTCATTCCTTGTCTTTTTTCTGGTCTTTTATTTTGCATTGCAGCAAAGATGTCTTGTCTTCTATCCATTTCTACATCTGGATGAGAGTCTTTGAATGTTCGTAATGCATTTGTTAATGCTGCTTGAGTACGAATCTTCTTATCAGTTAAGTATGTGAAAAGAGTTGGTGTTGCATCCTCCAGGAATTTGTCAATTAACACCATGTCTAGTATGGCCTTTGGATTGCT